>PPHD01008680.1:0-21488 GCA_002909625.1 Bambusicola thoracicus | reverse complement strand
TTAGTGTAATTTTAACTGATACACCTATCAGTTAAAGGAAACTGTTGGTTTTTGTGTGTGTTTGTGGTTATTTTTTTTGCTGCCAGTTTATTGAGTTCTTAAACTGTAAAAGTTCAAATAGTAGGGCGAAGTGCAGAGCCTTCCTGAGCTTTCCTAACCCTTCCTACACTCAGACTTGTCTGGATGGTTCTGGACACTTAGAAATGGGAGAGGCCTGCATTTTTTCTTTCCCTCCCCCTCCCCCCACCCCCACTCCGCTCAGATGCCCTTTTTAAGTTTTATTTTATTATTATTATCTTTTTATTATTTTTCCCAGCACAAGCATTGGTGGTTTCTTAGGAAGCCCAATATCTCTTAGGTATGTCTTGATCCCTATTCTATCAGAGCACACGTGTGAAGTTGCTGTCAGCATGCAGAGGTTTAACAGCTGCTTTGGGCTACACAGGCATCTAAAATATTTTACTGGATTTAGGAAGAATTCACAATTCAGTGTCTTTCATCTGATGCAAAATGCTGTGATAGCAAACAGCTCAATGCCTGGCACCAGAACAAGGGTGAAGGCATTTTCCGCTTCTATCAAGTAAACTATGAGGGATGGGAAAATCATTGCTTGATCTCCTTGCCCCTACCATTTTAAGGGTGTACAGATGGTAAAATAAAGCCAGCATACATTTTTTGTGATTAAGAGCAGATCAATTGAAAATACTACTTAATGTTTACAGTCATATACTCCATCTTCTTTATCACAAAATCATTGTTTCCTGACAGTAAATACATCTCCAACTGGCAATGCATCTTTCTATCCTATGTGTGTTCCCATACCGAGCTGTGTTGTTAAAGTACATGTTGGAGCTCTACTGTGGTGCTACAGCTGAATGTGCACAAACTGTGGAGCATGGAAATGAAATAAGTGTTTATTTTTTTTAAAGTCTATATGATGTGTGTATGGGAACTGTTGAATCACGGCCTGAACCTCTGATTGACCACCTGAGGTGAGCGCTGAGTCAGCTGCAGGGGCACAGGTGAACGCAGTTTCACCTGAGTAACCAGAAGGCCTGAAGCCTGGCTCCACCCCTCCTAGACCCCATTTTAGGGCTGACTCTCCAGGAGGAAGGATCTCTATCTGGAGATCCTCCCTCTGGGAACCTTTCAGGGAGCCCAGGATGCAGGTACAATCTTTATTTCACTTCTACTTTGTAACAGCATAATCTTTCAAACCCAATACCTGTTTGCCATACACCCATACAGATGTGTCAAAGTTTGGATTGTGATTTTGCTGTTAATTATTTCCGTAGTAGCATCTACTGACCCTTCTGTGATAGAACTCTCGATAACCAGACTATGTTTTCCCCAAATAATTTACAACTTTACCAGGTAGAGCTAGTAAAATTGGTTATAATAGAGTAAAACCTACTGCCAGGAAGAGATGTAATGACTTGCAGAATGGAGTGTAGGAAGCCTGTTACAGAGTCAGTAATTACAGCTCATCCTGTGGTGCCTTAAAATTAAAATCACTACAATAAATAGGATATTTTATGTTGTGATGCTATGGGTTTATTTGGGTTTATGAATGAAAAAATAAGTCCCTGAAGAACAATCTTCTTAGTATGTTTCAATTATTTGGATCCTCAAGAATCTACCAAAACAAACAAACAAAAAACGTAGAGGTAAAATAAGCATGGCAGCAGGCAAGATACAACTGTTAGGAAACCACTTCTCTGTCTCTTTGTCAGCCTGTATTTAGCCCATCTGTTGGTTTTGTGTTGCCATCTTCCAAATCGTGGCACAAGAATGTGGTGCAGGAAGGATGGAAAAGGAGGGAGGGAGAGTGGAAAAAATGAAGGCAAAAGCCAGAACCCTGCTGTGCTTCAGTTGTTTCTCTTTGAAGAATGGAATTTTGGAAGCTCTCTTGTAGTTCAACAATAGTCTTGAGACTGCTGTAATGTAGGCTGCCACAAGGCCTAGAATATGGGACGCTTGAAGGAGTTTTTGGAGTATACTTTCTTTCTCTGCATCCTTACATGCTTGAATAATGCCATGAGGAAAAGAATGTGACCAACTATTTTAGTACGGGAGTTAGAAGGTTACCTATCTGTTCTACTTAAATCCATAGAAAATCTTGATGTTAGTTAATCTTCATCATAACTCACTGAACAGCTAGCAAGTTCTCTTGCATGGTATGCACTGCAGTTGGCAAACATTTTTTACACACAAAGTGGTCAGTTGGGTACTAGGTTTTAATAAGCAGATTAGCATTAAGCACTTAAAAAACATATCAGGTAAATGGGTGTTTTTGAAGCACAGATATCTTGATTTCAGTGTTCCCATGGAGTCCTCGTATTCTGTTGTGTAAATTCTCTCTTTGTATGTGGACTATTGATGCAAGAAAAGACGATAATGGCCCCTTTGGAGTTTCTGAAATCATCTGTATTAATCTGGTGTCTGTGCATGTCAAATGATAATCAGTACTTAAAAAAAAAAATCCATACTTTTTATTCCTGCCAGCAGCTTGTATTAAAACAGTTTCAACCTATAGAGTTATTGTTTTACTTGGAAAGCTGTGAGAAAATGGAAAAAGGTTAAAAAGAGAAAGAAAATCCAGGTGGGATTAGTGTGTAGCTGGACAATAATAATTTGCACTTCATAAGGGTGTTTTTGTCTTTGTAAGTAAGCACCATTTCAGTGAGTGTTTTTCTGCAAACAGTATCATGAAGTAATCTTTTATTTCCTTGAGATTTTGATTTTAGAAAGCCTTGGTGTACTTAAACTGATAGTTTCAGCTTGCTTTAACAGAGGCTCAGTTTTTAGTACAGTACTGTGAGTGTATGACTCTAGTAGAGTAAGATGCAAACGCTGTCAGACTTGTATGTGTAGCAAAGTGTGTGAACAGTACATCTACAAGCCACTTCATTAACTCCAGAAAACTATTTTGGGGTGTATATTCAATTGAGTAATGTGTAAATTGTAAGTTAGGGAGAACTTAGCTCTACAGATACAACACTGGCAGTCCGGCATTCTCAGATAAAGTTGTTTGAGAATCTGCCCGTTCTGCACAATGGCCATAGTAAAATGATGCCATCATTTCAGTGTGTGATATTCTCTTGCAAAAGTTGTAGCTGTTGTAGCAAACGATGCTGAAGGCCTCATAAAGTTCTCATTTCCTCGCTACAGAGATATTCCACCCCTATACTATCTCAGACTAAATTATCTCTAACTATATACACAAGCATAGATATTAATGCTATCTACAGACTGCTCAGATTGGAGACATTTGGCTTCATAAAACCTTTGGCTCCAAAAGACCAGCCTGTGCTGTGTGAGTGAAAGCAGAAAGTTAATAGGCTGGTAGTAATAGAGCTAATATCCTCTTTCATGCCAGCCAGAAGAAGGCAAGATAATTACAAAGTCAAGCTCACTGACCGAGCTGAGGTCAGAAAGAAACATACACAGGGAGCAGGACATTATTCATAAGCTGATTGATAGTTGCTTTTTTTCTCTCTCTTTTCTCTCTCTTTTTTTTTAATTTTTTTTTTTTTTAGTGAAATGAAATTTATATGACTAAATTGGTTGATTCTGAGGGGGTTGTTAAAAACAAAAGGATCCCAGATTGCTCCTTCAGTCTGGCTAACATAATTCTCTGAGAGTGGGTACATAAAAGATTTTTGTCACGTTTAGGGCTGGTGACAATTGCCACAACCAGCTGTGTCTGGCTTATCTGTCCAGTAGTTTGACACACCAGCCCCCAACAGGCTCTTCCAATTCTTGTTTTGCCATCCCATCAAAGAAGAAGGGACTGATCAGCATTTTAGAAAAGCTGCGGATCCTGGGGAGCAGTCACTCCCCTTTGTGATGAGTCACAGTGCCTTACATCTGCCTGCCTAGAAAGTCTATAACACTTCTGAACGCACCCAAACTTATATCATACGGCCCATACATAGTTCCCATTATCTGGTCTGCAATGGATAAAAGGCCAGCTTGCCTGATTACCTGTTGTGCAATAAAGAAGCAATGTCTTTTTAAGCCTCTACAGATCAGGATTACTAAAGAGTCCCGCAGAATAGCATTGTGGCATCTTGTTTTTTGACTAGGAGTGTTACTGTTTGCACTTACCACTCCCTTTCTGCTCTGGAAGCCCTAACCTCCTGCAGAGGGACAGGAAAAGCAAGTCAAGGCCCTATCATCATAAATTACCATTGCAATTTGGACAGGGCTGATCCTCCACAGCCTGGGCTTCTGAACTCCTTCTCAGTCTCTGCAATAGAAGGTGTTGCTGTTCTCAGCAGTCCTCCTTGTGTCGCAGCGGGTGGGAGACGTTCCCACAGCAATCATAGCAGGAACAAAAATGTGTTAGGAAGGGATCCCCAGTGTGGTGGTGAGGGCTGAGAGTGCAACCCTATCTGAAAAGCTTTCACGTGTTTGCTTCTGTTATTACCTCCCCAGCTGGAGCAGCCACATCCATGTGGGCAGCTTCATGATGTTGTCTCAAATACTGGTAGCTAAAGCCATCAGAGATGAGAAGTCAGGCTCTAACACACTGGGAAAAGTTGAGGACTATATCTAATTGAGTCCTACAAGGGTAGGACAGGGTTTATGTTTGTCGCTGAGTATGCTGAAAGTTTCCTCAGAAGCCTGTGAATGGTGAAGTGGTGCAGACTTTGAAATAAGCTACTTTTAGAATTAGTCATGTTTTATCACCCCCATCAGTGTGATGTCAAGATCCAACTGTCTTCAAGCATCACCCACTAGAAATCTTGGTTTTATGACAGTACATGAAAAGGGTTGCGCTTCACAGGTGTGAGGCCAGTCTGATTTCACTTGTGTCCCATGTGCCAGATGTAAACCCTCATTTCACCATTTGATTCTTTTTATAATCAGCATTTCTATTTTATACTTCTGAGCAATGTTGTTCTTCCAGGTGAAAACTGAACCAGGCTCCCTCTGGTGTCTCATTCAACTGGTGGGGTAGCGGCTGATGGGCATGTGTCCATCCTGGCAGCTGTCTGTGCTGCACTCCCAGCAGAGAGTGAGAGATCAAGGATGTTCTCCATCCTCCTGCCAAACGCAGTTACCCCTCAAGTGGCTGCTCTCTCGCAGACCCGTAGTGTCATTTCCCTACCTTGGTTCACATATACACCAACAAACTTAGTGCTGTCTGTTTTCCAGGGCAGTCATCCCAGCTGCTACTGGAGCCCTCCTTTGTAATGCAGTGTGACACTATAGTGTGGGCTAGTACTTAGTGTTTAATAAATACGGAAATGAACTCAATGTGTTCAGGTAGGGGAGTTGTATACCTGCATATCTATATCACTGGACATGCTGTTCGTAAGGAAGTCACAATTCAGAAGGGCAGCAGCTTTAGGTGCAAGTTTGAAATACAATTAGAGCAACCAAAGTGTCAGTTGAAGTCAATCTTTAAACTGTTTCAGCGTTTCCAACCTGAATGAAGCTAAAATGGTGCTCCTGTGTTTTGAGAAACACTAGTGAGGAGAACTAGGAAAAGTGAACGTAAGTTGTGCTGCTTCAGCTTGCATTTGTCTACCTGTAGCACTGCCTATTCATCCTTTAATTTCTAACAGTCATTTTTCACTTTCTCTTTACTACGTTCTCACTAATGTTTAGTGTGAATATTAATATACTGTGTCGTCAGGACTGCTTTCTGGTTAAATAAAAACAGAGGTGACCGTGCTATGCCAGGAGAAATCAGAATGTGGAGCTAACTTCAAAACAGCAGAAAAAATATGCCAGTGAAGCTGCTTCCACACATCTAACATCAAACGATTTTTTGCTTTGTACTGTATCCATGATCTTGAAAGCCATAAAAAAAAAAAAAAATGTCTCGGGGGTATTCTTATTCCTAAGTTACCTAACGTTGTTTTAATTAATTTGCTAAATGGAGATCATCATTCCAGAGGTCTGCTTATTTTTGTCCCTGTTTCAACTGCGTGCAAAGATGAATTTTTGGCCTTTGCTGTCAATTGTGATTTTAAATAGTGATGCTAATAGACTATATTCATCCTACTAATGAAAAAAGGAAATTTTGTTTAGGGAACCTAGCCAATGAAATCAAATTCATCTAATTTACTGTTAACTGAGACACAGATACTTAAAGTGAAGTGTCTAAATCCCAGTGTTTAATTCCCAGTACATAGACAGGTGGCCAGATGGTTTTAGGGAAAAAAAAAACCAACCAGCTAGTAGCTCTTACCAATACTTCACCTATGATATCTTGTAGTATTCAATACACATCTCTGACATTCTGATATGATACTTTACTATCTCTGCATGAAACCAAGGAGAAAGGAGACAGAGAACCGGAGCAGTTCTGGTAGTCTGAATTGATTAAAGCATATCTATTTAATAGCGGACATTTTGCAGTATGCATTTTATGTCTCCAGAGTACATTCTTTTCCTATTTAATTATCTTTCTCAATCTTAACTTTGAAATAGTATGGTGCTAACACAATTCTAACTGAAATGCTTGTGTGATATATACTTCCTTCTTTGAAGAAATACAGTGACATTAAGATTCGTTTCATCAAATTAATAGCTGTTAAACTTTGATAGTCTGGATAAATGACTCAAAATGTGTAAGTTCCTGAAGCAAACAAAAGCCTGTGTAATAATACATTATTTTTCTTTTTTTTCCCTTTTATTAGCAAGGAAGCAGCAAAGTACATTCCAAAATTTCTCTTTCAGATAATCCTACCCTACAGAAAAGAGGCTTCAAAGTGCAAATGAACTCTTTTTCTTCACATTGTTTCTGAGTATTTAATATGCTATCGATGGGGTCATTGATGATATCAATGATATCAATCAAACAAGCATGTTTTGTATGAGTAACGTCCATCAGAATAAGAAAAGCTTCTGTGCTAAGATTCATGGCTGGCAGTTGATAGACCATATTTCTGGTCTGATTTAAAAAAAAAAAAGTGAGAAATAAGTGGGAGAAAGCACCTATCTTTCCTTCCACAGTTTTTGGATGTGTTTCATTTAACATTGTTCTCTACTGTACTTAGATGCAAAAAACCCTACTGAAGTGAAAAAAATGCACCATTCTCTTCAATAATTATATGTGAATTGATTATATCAGTTTCTTTTTGTGCTATATTGACAGAAAACTCATGCTGTTGAGTGCAAGATCAAGAACTGCTGAATTTTGATCTCTGTGCTGATCTTCTGCTCTGCCCTGACCTGCATTAAGAAAACCAGATCAGATGATGCCAGCTAGCCAAACTCAGTCCACCAGGTTGTTCGAAAAGGAAGGGAAAGAAGGTATGTTACACTTACTATTCAGCCACAAATGGTAAAATGGCAGCAATATCATTTGAATGCATCTGCCATCAAGCCAGCTGTCAGTTCTTCACACAAGAGAGAGCTCCCAAATTGATGCTTATAGACTTTACACACAGACTGCACTCAGACATTCCCAGATTATCTTTCCAGTCAGTTACATGATTATTATTTGGGTAACCAGCTTGGCATCTGCTGGTCGCATCAAAAAGTCAATTACAAACTTAGGAGCAGCCTGAAATATAGAGTTGCTCACCTGCCCTGGTGTGTCTGCTCTTCAAACTGAAAATCTTTCAGTTCAGGTGCTTTAAAACCTCCACTGAAGAGCAAATGAGCTGGTTGTTATTGGTTTTTGGGGTGTTTGGTTTTTTTTCCTCTTATAATATGGGCTCTCTTGCATTTTTCCACCAGTCCGTGCTGGTAGATTTATTTCACTTTTTGTATTGCCTCTCCCTTCTTATTGTCACTGTCAGATATATCAGGAATAAAGCACATTGGAACATAGTTTGGAGGTATTATAATACTTGCAGATAAACTCTGTCACTGAGACTTTAACAGTACAAAAATTGTCTCTCTATGGTATCTTGGGGTAGATTAATTTCTAACACAAGGCTGAACATAGCGAAGTGTGAAAGAAGGACTGTACTCTCAAGAGACTGGAGCATACTTAACAGAACACTCCAGTGACCTTTGGCAGGCGGTAGTCTTGCAGCCAGCGCAGGCCTTAATATCCTGCAAAGATGTCAGCAAATTTCTGAGAAAAAGCACTTCTTAGAAATGTAGAATGAAAATGGTGCTTACTTGTAATTTTGGATGGTGCCTGTCCGTCTCTGCTGCAGGATGCTTCAGGCCTTGGCAAAGGCATTGTTAGGACCATATTTGAAGAAGCAAAACTGTTTTGTTCGGTACCTTGCTCAAGTTAGACTGTATGTCCTAATATTTCTACATACAACTAATCTTCCAAGTAACAAATATTTTTCCATCAATCACCAGAAAGGGGAGATTTCTGTTCTGTCTTCAGGTACATCTGCTTGCTAATAGTTACTGTGCTGTCTGGGATTTAAGGGGTTTGTTTCCCTCTGTAGGCTGTCCTTCCACAGAATTTGGGTCAGTTTCAGGATGTCATTATTAAATTTAAAAGCTTTGTTTTCCAAGTTATTACCTAGAGCAGCTCTTTTTCAGACAGTGTTTTTACTGCCATCTACTCTACTTTAGGAGCAGCACTTCTCCTAACCTCAAGGGTAAGTCTCATGACACTAGAAGATAAAGTTTTCTTGGCAATAGACGAGACTTTTGAACCCCTTGCTGAAACAGATAAGAATGATCACAACTGTCACAGCCCTCAGGATGAAGTACATGTTATTTTAGCCTTGCTATCCTCACCATGTACGCAACTTTAAGCAGCAGTGAGGAAAAGAGGAAAGCAGAAAAGGCCCGGAAGAGTGAAAAGAGGAAATAAGTTAGATAAACTCCTGTCTAGGCAAAGGAAAGAGCAAATTTAGGCTTTCGACCCATAGTAATATTAGTTATTAATTTCTTGAGAAAAGATCATGTACTATGGGAAAGAGCAGCAGAGACTGACAGGTGAGATAGTGTTGCTACACTGTGACCACTGCAGTCACAGGACCTGTGTCTGAGTTTTCTCATCTGTAAAATGAGAATTGTTGCTACTTACAATTCAGGTTCTCGAAAGCAGTAATTGATGCTTATTGTTAAGGTTCCTTGAGACCACCAATTGGAAATACAGAATAACCTGCTTCTTCTGGGCTGTCTTTTACATCTCACTGTATTCTAGTCAAATTAATTTAATAGACAAGTGTTGTAAATTGATCAATTTCTAAGAAACTGTGAATTTTAAAAAAGTGAAGGAGGAGTTGTAATGAAGCCAAGATAATTTTAGAGCAGAGACACAGTGCTGATGTGCTCTCCTGGCTGTTTGCTCTGTGCCTGTTCCCTCCACCCCCCCACACATGCATTCCCATCAAGCACTGCCAGGCCTCAGAGACTGCTCAGACTCCTTGTGGAACTGTTCTCTGAAAATAAAATTGACATATTCTTTTGAAGGCAAGAGACCATTTCTTTATAAGAGCGGAAAATTAGGTGCCAACTTTGTCTTTTCCATCCATACCATGGAAATCTTTAGCTCCGTGAAAGGGGAGTGTTCATTGGCTGCCATCCTAGGGAAGGTCAAATTGTGGCATTCCTTCTAGAAAGAAGTGGAGAGGCCTCACTTCTTAGAGTTAGGTGTTGCAAACAAAACTGTGTCTGCCTTTCCACAGTTAGGCAGGATGGGATTTGCACCAGTGTCATGTGCTTCTGAACTGCGTGGTGGGCACGGGCAGTTATGTAAACTGTTGCCCTTTACATTATCTTCATCATCGCCCACCACAGAGCTTCTGTTAGCAAAGAAAGTACCAGAGCCAATACAACAGTCTGAGCTTCACTAAGCCAGTCGCAGGAAAGGATTAAGATCATCCAGTTGCATTTCTAGACTTTAAATTAACTTTAAACCCTCAATAAATTACTAAATAAAACTGAAGACCTTTTCATCCTCAAACCAGATTAAAATTAATCTTTAAAATTATTCCCATTTTTATAACATTTCCAAACCCATTATCATGTCATCAGCTACAGACAGTTACTCATTATTAGTTATTAGCTGTCAGAGTTCTGTAACTTCTCTCACCATGACCTCTTTTCCTAGAGAACAAGCCTTCTTTTACTGAAGTTTATTTTCAAATATCATTCAAATATCTGTGCTGAATGACTTCTGATTCTTGTAGTTTGCAGCATGGAACATTCTTTTTTTGCTCCTTCTGTTCCATACTGGGGAGTATAAATGACATCCAGAACTTCTAATCGTTGCCATCTCTCGTGCTATCTGAAATATATATGTTTTTCCTCTTGCAGGTTTCATGGCTTGCATTATTCATTTGTATTAAGATAAATGAATTTGTGCTTGCAAGTAATTTGAGAAAATGTCTTCCAGAGGGGACTAGTTGTTAAGTCAAGCTATTTACCCCCAACAAGCCAGATATTAATTACTTTCTGTATTCTTGTTCATTCTCCTGTTCTCATTCATTTCTCACTCTCTCCTCTGATTTCATCTCTCATTTTTCCCACTCCTTGCATTTGTCTGTTTCCATCCCCACAACTTCTCATTTAGTAGGTTAATAGCTCTTCTCGCTGTGTCACTTGACCTTCCACTCTAGATCCTCTCTTCCCATTCTTGAAAGCCTGCCTGTCCAGCCATGTCACCTCTCACCCTAGAGAAACAACTGCTTCCTATTAGTGCTTCTTTCATCCTATTTTAAACCTGGTTTCTTGAGAAAACAAATTTTCAGTAATTATACAGTATGAATGCATATATTTATCCTTTACCCTAAACAACCTTTGGCAAACTTGAAAGAGGACTGGAGGGATTTAAAGTGTCTTGTTTTTTCAGGAAGGTGACCACAAAGAAGAAAAAGGGGTTCCATAGCCTCTGTAAAAGAAAGAATGAAGGTAGAGCTTATTCTTACTAGACAATGTAAAATTCAGAAAGAAGACTATAGGAT
Organism: Bambusicola thoracicus; assembly: GCA_002909625.1. Lineage (NCBI taxonomy): Eukaryota > Metazoa > Chordata > Aves > Galliformes > Phasianidae > Bambusicola > Bambusicola thoracicus. The sequence goes on along the minus strand of PPHD01008680.1, from coordinate 10,641 downwards.
TCTCGTTATATTAGATATTACATTATTAGAGCCTTTAGAACCTCAGTTAGAACCTACTGTTAGAGCTTCAACCTCTAGATTTCTCTCCTCTATGGATTCTCCAGACGTAAATTCTGATTCAGCTTTTCCCATAGTTGCATCTGTGAACATTTTTATCTCCTGTGTGTATTCTTTGTTTTCCAATAACAGGTAAACTCTTGTGTATTAATATTATTTAATAATAAAGCAGTCAGTCACAAAGTACAACACCAACAGAAAAGAAGACCTTGTGGAATCTGATATCCACAACATTACTGTTTTATGGTACTTGTTTCTCAATCTACCATCTGTGCATTGTCTGTTTAGATAACAAATATTTGGGATAGGGATCACCTCTGATTTTTTTTTTTTTACTACTAAATCTTATTGGAATAGTAAGCAGTGATCATAGTCAAAATGTTCTTGTAATTTTAAACATTTCTATGTGGTATGTTTCAAGAAAATTAAAAAAAAAAACCAACAAAAGCACTTGATTTTAGTAGCATTGCCTTTTAACTTTGGTAAACTGAAGTTTCTTTAACATATCCTTGCAATGTTTCAATTTTAACTTGATAGTGTGGATTTTTTTTTAATACAAACTTTTATGAAAAATACAGAAATTTGAAATGAAAACAGAAAATAGGTAAGTCATTTGAAAAGAAAAAAAAACTACAGTAAAGTAGCTGTGTGACACACAAGAAAGATGTAAGAACTGGCTATGGTCAGTGGTAGCATGGACTTGTCTTGCAGGAGTGGCAGAGAATCATTCCTGAGCAGATGGGTTGTTGTGTTTATGGTGTTGGGTGGTTTTTTTGTTGTTGTTATTGCTTTTTGGGTTTTTTTGTATGTTTGTGTGTGTGGGAGGAGGGATTTGTAAAGAGACTTTTATGTGGTTGTTCCTGAAGGAATCCTGGTGCACTTCTGTTACCCATCATATTTCATCCAGAATTTTCTAAGAGTAATAATTACGCAGAGATAAAACTCCCAAAAACAGGAGATGAAAAAAAAATGGAAATTGTACTTAGGTGTATTTAGTGACAGTTAAAAATGACTCTCAGTAAGAACAGGAAAACTTTTTGCATCCTGTGCAATCTGCTGTGTGCTCTGTGCCTGTGTGTAATTAATCATTTACACCTGCGTGGGATGTCACAATTCTTATTTGGTAACATTTTGCATTGGGATAAATAATACAGTAGCTGCAGGGGACTGGTAAATAAATGACTTCCCTTATTTACTTATTATCTTTTCCCCTACCAAGAATATGTTAAGCATATTTCAGAGACCTGAGTTGGTTTCAAGTATGAATAGATTTTCAATAGCGAGAGCATATATCTTACTTGAAGGTGTGAAGAAATAGAAGAAACAACAAATGTTTTGAGTGTATCATTTTCATGCTTCGGCATACTTCTGTCCCCTAGGTGTCATGTAAGTGATAAATGAGCACTTTTGACAGCAAACATATTTCTGCGTAACCTTCGTCACAATGAATGACTAGTTATCAAATTCAATTCCTAAGTTTCCCTGTCTTTGACTTTTTGCCAACAAGCAAAAGATCAGAAAAAATTCTTGAACATCATAGAAGTTTGTGGACAGGTTTGCAGGGAAAAAGAGATTTGACTTGATTCTAAGAGGGGAAATAACATGACACGTTCTGGTTCAGTGTTAACTAAGTGGTTAAAACAGGTGTTTGCAAATATAGTCAGTTTTTTGTACACACCCACCACATTGTCAGCCCCTTACTTCAGTTAATACCTAAGTTGCTTTTCCTCTGAGAATTCCTTTTCTATGCAAAGATCTATGTGAATTGTTCAATGTAGAAAAATGAACCACAGTATAGTACTGTTTTAGTGGGGCTACTGGCTGACTACAGTGTGAGTAGAATTCCTAGCTTTTTTGATTTTAGCAAGGAAACAAAAGTAATGATGATGCCATTGCCAGTTCAGCACCTCCATAGGAAACACAGAAGGAATCCTTAGGAATCCCAAGATGGCCATTAATACCTGTCGTCTTGCTGTGCTATTGACACCGCTTAGAACAACTGTTGTTATTGCAGGAAAAAATAAACGGGAAAACTTACTGGAAAATGATACAAAGCCTAGCAGAATTAAATTCAGAGTTTAGGTGGTTGATTTCCATGGAGTTGCAATTACTTTGCAGTAGGTATAGATCAAGATACAAGTTCTTTGCCATGAGCTATGGTACATCCAAGGAGCTATTTTATGTCCAAGAGTTCTCTGGGGTGGCACATGTCAGCTGTCTCCTACTTTGTCAGCTTTTGGAGACACTACATTGCCAGCTTGACTCAGTGCAGAAATGTAGCTCTATTCCTGGGATTTTCCTGCTTAATTTTACTGAACTATATCAGCGTCACATGCTGTTAATCATCCCTCTGGACTATTGTGACAATGAATGAATTTAGCAACAGCAACTTCAATACCTTTATGAAAAATGAGATTGTGATCACTATTTCTGTATTCATCCTATGTTGTCTTTGATCACATCCTCTCTGTTCCAGCTAAACCTACAGTACTCTTTTCTTTGAAGTGTAATGTGCAAATTGAGCTCACTGTTTCTATGTAAAAACTTGCTGTAGTCTGAATGCCTTTCTGGCCTCTACTTTTGAAATCTTTTCTCATTGACAACTGAGCAGAACTGGCTTGTATATTCTCTATATTTTTCATCCATTGTTTCTCATGTTTAATCGGTATTCGAAAGTATAAAGTACACCTATTAAGATTGCTACTACTCACTTAACAGAGAAGAAACACAATCTCTCAGCTGGTGTATTGTCCATATGCTATTCTTCTCTGATTATGCAAGTAACAGCTGTGCTTTTTTGACTTTAAGAAATGTAAAATATCTAACTAACCTAAAGTAGGAAATCATTATTTTCTGTTAACAAACACTATGCAAGTAGCGTCTCTGCTAGGTGTGTTTTGCAGGAAACAAGATGCTTGTGCCATATGAATTTTTCAAAGAACTATTTGAAAACAACTTAGTCTTTAGTGTCTATTAGTATGTATCTTTTATTTGTAAGAGACCTTTTTTGGTATATTGTTTTGTGCATACAAAAAAAAGTTACAGATGAAATAACTGCAATTTTTCTTTCAATATTGACCTTCTATTATATGGAAAAAAAGACATATTCCATGAAGAACTCCTTCTCAAGACATATTGTCTCCTGCATAGAACTGAAAAACTAAGCAGTAACAATGATATTGCATTAAAATTTGGACTTCCCCTCCAGAGGAATGTATCTATTTCAATTAAATGATCTCTATTATAAATGTAAACTGCCTGTCCTTACAGGGTAACACAGTGAGGAGTGATGATGTAGCTTCACAAGTCACCACATCGTCATTCACACATCATCTCCAGCTGAACATATTACTTTATCTTCAAGAGATAAGTTCAGCATAATTGCAGGAAGAGGGATTTATATCAGTCATCATGGAGAACTTCCTTGCCTTAAGTGTGGTGCAAAACAGTGTAGGTTGTCTTGTGAGATTCTGAATTGAGGATTTCTGGGTAGAAGCTAGAGAAAATATCCATCAGAAATAGCTTAATCCAGTTTTGAAATATATTCATGCGATTCCAATCATGACTGTCTCATAATGACCAGAACAGCAATATTTGCCACTTTATCCAAAAAAAGAAAAATAAATAAGGCATTTGTATTGAGGGAAATTTTGACTTCTCTCTTTTAACCATATATGAAAGCTCTCACAGCTGTGAGAGTGTCTGATTTGTTTTACGGTTTTCAGTGATTCAGGGAAGAAAAAACTGAAGGCTTCTGAGAGTACTTCACCTTTTCTCGAGAGTCCTTTCATAGTTGGAAGTATAGAAGAGTTCTGTTGCACAGGTCAGACTTCCTCCATTGAGGACCTCTCTGGTCCTGAATGCAAGAGCCCAGGTAGACCCGCTTCACATAGCGGCCAGGAGGAGCTGGAGCTAATCCATGGAGCCCACATATAGGTCTGCAGCTGAAAGCTCTTGTGACCTATGAGTGGAAGTAACCTGTAGAGGAGAAACTTCTCAAGGACAGATTTATGGGCTGTCTTGTCATTACTGCTGCCTTTCTGCCCAAGAGTAAATCTGGTCCTATGCTAGCATAACGTTTTGTTGGCGCAAGTACATAAATTGTTTCCCAAAATAAATGTAACCTGTTCTTACATTGTACTTTATCTTGCTGTGTATGCTGTTAACTTTAATTGTTTAATGTGTACACTGCTTAATATGATAATCTCTGTACTCAGGGCAGCATTACACATCTTGAGGATATCAACATTTTCTTTACACTGAATGCTGTCTGATGATCTGAATCTCTCTTTTAATGCAAGAAATACGTTATTTATATGCCCTGATTCTCCAAGCATGGCATTTCCCTTCCCAAAATACTTTTTGGAATTATTTGCTATTGTATTGACCACAGCTGAACCAGAGAGTATTTCAGAGCTTTTTAAAAAGATTTTGAAGTTTCATGCACCTGAGTAGAAATGTTTAGAAAATGTCTTCTCAATGATAACTCCTGTTGCTATAGCAATGTTGCACTAGTACCATATTAGTAGCAAAGTACCTAGATATGCCTTAAAAAAAACCTGCAAATTTGTGCAATGGTTTTATAATGTCAGTGCTAATAACAGGCTTAAGATCTGTAGATACTAACCCCTTTGTCTTAGGCTGCTTTTATCCAGCATGGAATGATGACATACAACAGATCAAGTATTGTAGATAATAAAAAAGGTTAGTTCAATCTTTATTTCCTATTTACATGACCAGCTATATTCCCTGCTCTTCACATCTTCTCCTATGAAGTGTTCCCTAAATAGTTTTGTTGCTTTTAGTTCTGCCTGGCTATGTCATCCCTCTGTTAGAATGTCAATTGCAAAATGAGCTGTTACCTCTATGTCATGTGCCATTGCTTTTTCTTTTGATTCTCATCCCTTCCAGTGTGTTAATGGTTATATAGAACTGAATGAACCTAGTGATGATGTAAAACTCTTGAAATGAGTTGAACACAGCCGTCAAACTCAACAGCATTCCATTTCTTTTCCTAAGGAATCAATTTGGTTTTATTCTGTGTCATTTTCTCTTCCTATTACTGAATATGATAATGAATAACAGCATGTGAGGTGTCACACTGCATGATAAGTTAATAAATATTTCACACTCTTCACAAAATCTTTTTGAATGTCTACTGTTGCTTTTAGGTCATGTCCTTTAAGAAGGAAAAAGGCCACCGTGACCAGAAAAAGAGTTTGTCCTGAGCCCTTAGAAATAGTTAACTCCATCATTTCCAAGGGTTTTAATCATAAGAGCTATTGCAATCTTCTGCTGTTGTGGCTGTTAGAGAGCAATACTTGGTGAGCCAGGCTACTTTTTCAGTACTTTGATTCCTTCTTGTGATTCATATTCTGTGGTTCACTTGTAAGAGTGTAAAGAAAAAGAAGAAAAAGTAGGGGGGGAAAAAAGGGAAAAACTTCATGCTAAGACTCACTGATTTACCAAATTCATAAAACTCAGTGGTAAAAGGGAATATCTTTTTCTGTCCCGAAAACAGGCAATCAGAAAATAGTCTTGATAGTCTCATTGAGTCTACATACTATTTGTTAACAAGTACTGAATAAAATGTGTTTAATTTTGTCTTGCAAGATTTTACACATTAGCTAGACGACATTTAAATCCATTCCTTAGCATAAGACAGCTTTTCAGAGATGTCCTTCTGGCTTATCAGAACTTTTAAGTACTGCCATTCTTTTAATTATATGGTAAAATAACTCTACTACCTTTCTCAGTGTTTTTGTTTTAACAATTTGTCATTTGGCTTAATTTTTTCCTTCTTCTGGCCAGAACATTTCCATATGCTTTCTGAAGATGAAGTTTACACGTTACAAAAATAAAATAACCTTGGTATTCAGAATAATTATTTTTATTTGTATGGCTTTCAAGGTAAGATTTCAAATAATCAGCACATGTGGAGGTTCAAGTTGATTGGTGATTAAGATCATTATGGTTATGGATGTCTGTGATTGAAACCTCCCATGGGGGAGATGGAAGGATTTTTTGGATAGTAAGTATTAAATGTTTTTAATGGTGAGTTTTGATACTTACTCTTCAGCTTTAACTCAAATAATTTTTTCTGATATAAGTATTCCTGGCTAATCAGTAGATTCTGGTACAGATAAAGTTCCTAGCGCTTAAGAAATTGCTTTTATGTTTTCTTAGATCCTTGTTTGGTTGTTTTTCTGCATCTACTTTCTCTAATCTCTGTAGTTTCTTCATTCTTAGCGGGCCAGTGTTTTTTGTAAAAACACTGATTATATGTGTGTTTCTATGGGGTAAGTCATTTAGACTGTGGAGGCTTAATTATTTTAGTTTGCAGTAATGTTCATTTTCTCTTGATTTTTTCAGAGTTTCATTCTATTGCCTAGTGTATTTTCATTTTTCATGAAGCTTTTTAATAATGGTGTTTTCTCCAAGGAATTAAGTCATTTCAGTTAATGGTTAATCTAAAAGTTACGTGTTACGTTCAATGCTTTTTCCTTCCTTTGAGGGCTATTTCAATACTTTATCGATATTTTTCTTTTGAAATTCTGAGAATTAGAGCTAGAAGAACAATCCTCAGTTACTGACGTAGTCATTGAACACTGTGATGAGATCAGTGAATACTGTGGTATACTCAATTTCACTTTTTGATCCAGTCTTCATATTTGTACAGTTTCTGAACGTCTACTGAAATCTCAAATATTTGTAAAGGTACAAATATTCATTCAGACATATGTATGAAAAGTATATTTTTCTTTGTTATTCCATCTCTATTTTATTCAGAGATAATCTTGAGAAATATCTGCTTGTGAGTTAAATTATCAACTACATACTATGAACAATCAATATAAGTGATTTGCAAACAATGCAGAAGTTTGTGGTGTGCTTACATAGAAGTAATTTGGTGTATGCCTACAAATACAGAAAGTCTGTTCACAAATGATTAATGAACAATAAACTTACAGTGAATCTTATTTGCAATGTATAATTTGACCCGATGTACTTGAAATCAAACTTCAGTTGCCTTTACTTAGCCTTTTTGTCAGGTTCAAGCCTCCTGTAATAACAGCAAAGGGGATTTTATTTTAGAGCTTATCCTTCACAATTTTTTCCATTTTAATTCTATGACTACTCTATCCAGCTGCATCCTACATGTTCTTCACTCACAGTACATGTAATTCCTATCCTTTAATATAATTAACTCATCCACTGTTATTTCGGAACACTCTGCGTATTCATTTCCAGTCATCATACATCTATATCCTCCAGCTGGCTACATACAAGCTCCTAATGAACTCAAAATTGTATGCCTGGATTGTGCTAAAAACAGGGGAATAGTCTGAATTCTGTGTAGGAGAATTCTATATTGTGCTATTGGTGTAGCAACTCCATTTACCTTCCACTGCAATTCAGAAATGTTTTGATGGCATGTGGTCATGTGTATCCACATAGATCTTATGCAAAGAAGGTCATTTTCTGCATCTCCTTCTCTGGAAGAAGTTGGTTATGTGGACTCCCTGGGGCATATGGGGATGAAAGATATCTTTCCTTCATTCTTTGGGGCCTAAACTAGTGACTGTGTTTCCAGGCCAAATTTGCTAAGGAAAACTGAATCAGGTAGCTGGCAATTTTCAAAAGCCAGTTTTCAGAGATTCTTTGCTGGCCTGCAGCTGTCTTTTTATGTAGTTTGGCCTGTAACTCTCTAAAAGGCATTCAAGAATATTTCTTTAATTTGGAGACAAAGCTGCAGGGAGCTATCTGGGAGGAAATGGAATTTCGTAATGGCCAATAAAGCACTCTTATATGCCATAAAATGACTGGATTTACTATGCCACAAATTAATAAAAAATGGTGTATTTATTAGAATTACTTTACTCAATATGAATGTTACTTTTTTTAGATATAATACCAGGTATAATCCACCCTAGTAGTTTTTAATGTTAAAGAAAACCTACTGTCAGTAGCAGTTCACATAGATAATTTTTTAAATGGAAGAGGTGAACCTAGCTGCTATACACCCTTTGTGACAAGTACTGCTACCATAACAGAAGGAATGTACTTGGTGCATTTTACATGCTTGTTCTGTGAATGTCAGAAAGTGAAGAGGAGGGAAGAGAAGGTGGAAAATTTTAGAAACATTAATTTTCTTCAAAACTTAAAAGTTCCTCTGGTGATAGGTGGGTAGCTTCTGGTGCTCAAAAAAGGCACTAAACGTGGCAAAAATAATTGAGTTGGCAATCTTACTACAAATTAAGAGAACTTGCTATGATGATATATGTATGCATGAGTGTCTTTAAAAAGTAATAGGACATCTTTGTAATGACAAGAAAAAACGCAACCCTGTTGCTTGGTTATTATGCAGATGTTATATATTTGTTTGAAGTCACTGCCTCCGCTCACCATGGCTCAGCAACAGTTAGCAATATCCATATCAAAATCTAGAGAAATGTAAGTTAAAAAATAATCAATACTCATTTATCATTTAATTTAGTACCACTCTTTCAAATTGTGGAAGAGCGCTTGATATAATCAGCTGAAGATATATAAGGATAATTTAATACATTAATAGTTAGAGACTCCAATTGAGGATTCAATTTCTTTCTCGGCTTGATTATAGATCTGTAAAATATTTATTTCCAGCTGCATTAATTGGTAATTTGGCAGAAAAAAATTGCAGCAAATTAACCCCTAATAATCTAATAATATTTGTACCATATAATCTGATTATAGGAAGACAAAAAGTTCCACAGAGGATTCTGCTGGACCTGCGCCACTGGAATAGCTGTCCTGACCCCAGCTTTGGGGCCAAATGCTATGCCCCACAGTACTGTATCAGATAGATGTTATCTTAACTTCAGCTGACTTGACTGTTCCTGAATCTAGCCTTGAGCTTCATTGTTTAGTTTCTTCCAGACCCAACCCTACCCAGCTGGGGATATTGGATGGTGAGTCAAATGGTGAGGCTATAAAATGAAACAAACCTGTAGGGAGTCAGGCATCTACTGCTTGTGACTTTTGGACAGTGTGTGGTGTTTGATAGGTTTGAGTTTGGGACAAGATCTGTGGGTCTGTGTGTTAGATTAAGTTTTACTGGATCCAGGGATCCATCTGAACTCAATGACAACAGCCAAGTCTTGCCTTGCATCTGGTTTATTACATAGAAGGTTGATGGTTTTTACTCCAGAATTAATCAGAGCTGCTGCCTATGTGCCCACTGATTTGCATATGTGATGAATTCTGCCTTGTGACCTCTGCAGATCTGGACCTTAAGATGCCTATCTAGGCACTTCTAAAACAGATGCTTTTAAAATGTTCTTGACAGAGATCAGTTGGTGCTGCACCAGGCAAGTTGTCTGTTATCAATTACTTAATACCTATTATTGCAAATCTGTGAGAAACTGTACTTCCTTTAACTCGTGTGTAATGAAAATGGAAGCTATATACATTTTTAGCGGGAGTTTTGATAAAAACAAAGATGTCACGTATACTACAATAGAGGAGTAGGGATACGTTTAGTGAATAAATTCAGGACTAAGATCAGGTGGCTTCATCAAGATTTATGAAACACGTCTCTCTCTATAGCTGTGACATTAAGAAAAGGTTAGTTTAAGGATCCTGTGTCTCTTGATAAGAATCAGATCTGTTCAAAACATGGTGTGACTCATAGAAAGTGCCGTCAATTAGACAACTTCTATGTGCAAGCAACACAACTCACGTTGAGAGCTTTTGTTGGTGTGAACTTATTTGCAAGGGGAGGCAAGGAAAAATCTACAGATTAAATCTCAACCAATCCTACTTTTTTTTTTCCTAAGACCACAGTAGATTTTTGGGCTGTCTATAAAAATGTGTATTTCCCATGGGAAACAACAACAACAACAAGACCACTTTAAATGTACTGATTAAAGTTCCAATCTCTCCAGGCCCTCCTTTCATATCTACCAATCTAGGTGAGGCTATTTTTGAAATATTCAATTCTAAGAGAAAATCATTATCCTTTCTAATAGATGAGATCTTTCCAGCAGTATCAATTTCTTTATTGAGATCTCTCTTTTTCCTGTCGCTGTGGACAGATTCACTTCAGTGTTTCTAACCTAACCTGTCAACAGAGAAGTGTGGAGTACAAAAACATGCACCTTTGGATTTAACATTCATCCTGGGGCTTTAATAGCTTGCAGCATAGTTGGTCAAAAAAATCTTGAAGTATCACAAATCTAAGTGTTCTTTCTTAATGCAGGCATACAGTATGGGCTTAAAGCATTTGAACTTCTGAAAGAGGAGTATCTAGTTAGAGCTTGTCTTCTGAATGCCACAAATAATGGACACGTGAACTTACTCTGATTCTCCTTGAGCATCTCTATGTAGCAGATTGTGAAGAGATGAGATAAAAGGGAAAAAAAAAGCTGGCATTTGCCCTGTGTGTGTGAATATGTACATATTATACAGTACATTATTATTACATATTTTATAAATATAATTTATATGTGTATGTGTGTAGTGTCAAGGCTTGGGGGAGAGTTCATGTAATTCTATTTTTTATTTTTCCCAAGGAAAGAAATTGATTTCCTTGGAAAGGAACTT
>PPHD01008679.1:1341-21489 GCA_002909625.1 Bambusicola thoracicus | reverse complement strand
GGCAATAACACTATTTTGGAACATTATGGAACATATATTAAGCACACTTAACTCTAAAAATCAAACTTAAATTGTCACATTTTAATTGTATACTTGATAATGTACTATAAAAGTCCTTGCATATAATAGAGTATTGAGCTTAATGTTACACTCTTCCCAAACTCACACTGAAGTGTTTATGGAATGTGGAGGATACTGACCTTTGAAGATGGCTGAGGTAAACACTGCTTTAAAAATGTGTATGAATGTCTGATAGTCTCAGTTTTATAGCCGGGAAAACATAACATCTCTTTTTTATTTCTTCTGTTAATTCTCCCTTGACGTACCAACCTTGTAGCATGAATGAAAGTTTTCATATCACAGTCTGCTTCAAAGGTTAACATCTTGTCTATGGCAGGAGATCAAGTAGTCATTACAGTTTAAGCAAGACTGGAGATTTTTGTCATTTCTGGGCAAAAATGAATAAAGCTGGTGGAGCTCACTCCCGTAGACCAGGTAAGAAGGCTTAAGTAGCCAGGTCTCTTTCCAGATTTACCCTGTGACTCTGGACCCTCTGGTCAAAGGTCACACTTTGTAGTGTTATCTTGTCCTTTGGCTTGCTAACTGCTACAATGACCCCATCTACCTCAGCACAGTTTGAATTTCACTAGCTTGAAACTTACTCAGTCCCTACTTGCCAAGATCTGTATGTAAGAAAAAAACAGTGACTATGAAAGAAGGTTTTAAATGGCACGAGTTCCTTTTTTTTTTTTTTTTTTTTAATGCAGTGGTACTATTAGTTCACATGATCGTTCTGTGTTTTTGACATCTCTCTTGGCAGCTTGCAACTCTTGAAAGTATTATGTGTTCTCTCCTTTTTCAGAATAATTCAAGTTTTGCTGTTTGCTCAGTCTTCTATCAAAAGTCTGTGACAGAAATAAAAGTTATTTCTCTACAGTAACACAGTCCATGGTGAAAGAACTGAACTGATTTTCTGAAGACCTGGAATAAATTCCTAACTCTTTCACAACTCCTGCATCTTAGGAAGGTTATTTAAGTTTCTAGTACAGTTCTCTATCTGCAGAGAAACTGATCTTATTGTTCTCTCCTGTAACCTTTGTTTTGCTAAGTAAAACTGCTGAGTATGTATTGTTAGGATCATGCTCTTTTTGCTGGTGTGTTATTAACACCAAGGTTATGCACTCCTGATATTCCCAGGAAGTGAAAAGGATTATCCCCTCAGGAAAGCTGAGGAAAGGGAAGGGCAAGTAATCAATAGGAGTTAGAAGGAAAGGTAATCAAAAGACCTAGCTATATCTTCTTCCAATTTCTTGCTTTATGTAAATCTCAGGTGATTTCTAGACACATGCAGAAAGCAGGTATTCATTTTGGAGGTCAGATTACAGGCAGATAGCCTTTTGATCCTTTCTTTCTCTAATAAGAATAGCTTGCTTCTTATAACAGAGATAGCAAAAGTTAATTTTACCTGTTCTGCTAATCCCTTGATCCAGTTCTGCTCACCTTGTTTGCTTAAGAACTGTTACCCTTTTCAGAGATCTATAAATTCCCTGTGGCACATATTTCTTACAAGACAAAAGTTAAGTGGTTATACCTTTTCACATTTGCTTCTGGGACAGAATTGCTTATTCTAGTGTTTGGGAGTATTAGAAGTATTTTGTGAATCCTTTTGGTGTAATAGTTTCTTATATAAATCTTGGTACTACAGGAATAAATGCTTCTGCCATGTCCAATTCTAAGGAGTTCAAAGTGGAATAAAACTGAAAAAAAAGGAAAGGGAAAATCAATCAGTGTCGGAAGAACTACTCATATCTTCTGTGCTATCCTCCAAACCTAAAATGAAGTTCCTGTCTATTTAGTTCTAGTGAGAGGTCTGTCCTTTCATTCCATAGGTCCAAGAATTTGTGCCCTGTTTGTTCAGTTTCAGCCTCCTTGTGCAAGACTACTAGGAGCCAACTGTGGAAACAAATCTCTCAGCTGCTGGAGCTATCAAGTAATCAAGATATTACTCAAGAGGCTAAAGCTCTTTTGACTTTCAACCTGGGGTCTGTGAGGTTGATGTGAAGGGATGCTTGCTCCACCTGTGGCTAATTAACAAAGCCAAAGTGAAACAGAGCCCAAGAGCTGTAATAATTAATTTCCATTTTGAAATGATGGGCTATAACATCTCTTCACCCCATGCCCCCACACCCTGTATAGAGGAAGAGAAAAAATAAAAGAAGAGGAAGAACAGGCAATAACTTTGGGGAGAACATCCCCTTTGTTTTATATGGTACAAATTACTAACATGTTGCTGGAGGTTTAAATCATTAGAGCATATGTGAAAAGTGGTAAGAGGAGACATCTGAAATGAAAAAAAAAAAGTATGCATTCTGCTTCAAGCCTTGAGAGCTGTTTGTTTCTATGACTGTTTCTATGGCTATGGCTGTTTCTATGACTTCCTTACAGGCTACTCTTGGGTGGTTCCTGAGACAACCATGTACTGATCTCTTTGAGATCTAGATGTATCCTGCAGGCAGAAAAATATGTACCACGTTGCTATAACACACTATGTATTGCTGTAACATGCTATACATGTTGCTATAACATTTAAGGAGTAATGTAACAAGAAATAAAGGAAAATATTTTTATATTACTGTTTATTACATTTCATCTGTTGTTTGTTAGCTGACTTTATAGAAGCAAATACTTATTCTGTTTTTCCACACAATTCAAATATTTGGAAACAGTTGACAACAAAGGTCAAGATCAATCACAGAATCACAGAATTGTAGGGGTTGGAAGGAACCTCTAGAGATCATCAAGTCCAACACCCCTGCCAAAGCAGATTCCCTATACCAGGTAATGCATGATATGTGCTTACACAGTAGATAGAATAATATGGATTATAAAACTATGTATAGATTGCCTTTGTCCACATGTATACATAGATACCATTGTATATGAAAACATGTCAAAGAGTTTTGTTCAGTGTGATTCTGGTGTGTGGACTTACTAAAGATATTATAAATTGGAAATGATGACTTAGAAGACAAAAATTTCATTTTCTCTAAAATGGTAAAATAAAGAAGGAAAGTTATGTGAATCTGTACCAAGAACATTGAACTATGGACTAAACAAATTATGATGGGTATCTAGGAGAATTTCCCAAGTGTATCTTATCACTTTCTCACAGCTATACTGATTACCATCAGTTTGTCTGAATTATTTACCTTTTAAAAGGATTTTCATTGCAGCTCATCTAGTCCCCTTCCCTTCTAGTCCCTTCACTTAGTGCTCACATGATCCAGCAGAAACCATTTCATGGAATCTTTGAACTTGAGCTAATGGAACATGACCTTGAAAAAATGCAACTTGTTTATTTCCAGCACTGAAATATCCTAGAAATTTATTTTGATTGTTACTGAATATAGCGCAAAGTGTCTGCATTTTGTTTCTCTTTGTGCATGTTGATATCCACGAGAACCTTTGGCTGATGTGAATTACACATACATGTACATACTATAAATGAAGTATGACTTTCAGTGGGCACTGTTTAATAAAAAGGAATATGTGTGAACAGATACCATACAGAAGCTGATAAATACAAACCAAAATATTGTTCTCTATTTCTTCTTTAGATAATAACTCTCATTAAACATATTGAAGAATCATTTAACTCTGTCTCTACAACATCTAGCTTGACCTTGATAACAATGCAGTTTTCTAGAATAAGCAAGTGTAGCACGTATTCAGGACTGCTGAGCTTTGAGCAATGTATTGTAGGAATTTGGCGCTCTCATTTAGCTCTGTTCTCAGATTTGCCAAATTAAGAAAGATAGTTTCTTTTCTTACAGTGTGTACGTTTGGAATGTCTTTGGAAAACTATATAGAGAAAAACTGTATCTTTGTATAGGTAGTACATAAAGGATTATGAAGTTTTATGCTTATATACATTGATTCAGCAAGAAACTGGCTGCACATACCATGACGTTCTGAAGTGGCAGAGAGTCTCTGTGACAAATGGGAACTACTCTTTCAGTAGAAAGCATTCTTTTGAATCATAATTGGTTTAGTTTGATCAGTTCAGAAGTCTTTTTACACTACAGATACATATTAATAAAAAAGGTTAGTAAAATTTCACTGTGTCTGGTGAAATAAAATTCTATAAATCCTAGTGCAGTCATGGTAAAATTATAATTTGTTCTCTGCTTTAAATCAGGTAAGTGAAATTTTCTAATTGTAGTTAGTTGTTGAAGGTGAAATATTGGTAACATCAGGCAGGTCCTTCTTGCTCTGTTTCTCTCTGACGAAACCTGAAATTATGACGGGGTGGATGTGAAGTGTAGGGTGAAATTAGGCTGCCTCAGTCCTTTGAAAAGAAAAAGAGCAAAGCATTTAGCTAAAAGAACATAAAATTGTCATCAAAAAATTAAAAAACAAACAAACAAACAATCACATATAAGTGGGTTCTCTTCAACACTTCCTCATAGAAAAAATAGTAAACTTCAAATACTTTACTGCTGTTTATATGTTGTTGTAAAAGAGAACAAAGATGTACTTGCAACGAGAATTTGCAAATGATAAAAGAATAGTGTTTGCAAACCATTTTTTTTTTCCGGAACGAATGAGTCTGTTGAAAGTTTTGAAAGGTCCTAAGTTGATAAGTTTGAGCAACATGGGGTTTATATTGAAGTGTTTTTTATTCTTAAGTTTTGTTCTTCTTACAAGGCCTGGAAATGGGACATCGCTGGATGTCACCAAGGCTTATCCACTCACTATCACAGCTGTAAACTGTGTGGTTTTTGCTGCTGAATTGGCTATGGCTGGACTGAACTGGAATTTGATGTTTACTGTGAGACACAGTATGGCAACAGAATGTAAGCTTTTATTGCACAACAGTAAACTTTGTGGGAGAAACCTTTTACACTCCATCAGGATATTATGACTGCTTCCTATTCTAGACATTCAAAACAGACACTACTACGCTCTCATGAGACCCCACCAGGAGTTATTACTTTAAGCTCTGGGGCCCCCAGCACAAGAAGGACATGGACTTGGTGCAGACTCCAGATGAAGCAACAAGGATGGTCAGAAGACTGGAACAGTTCTGTGAAGAAAAGCTGAGAGAGCTGGGCTTGTTCGGCTTAGAGAAGAAAAGACTTTGGAGAGTCCTTATAGATGTCTTCCAGTACCCAGAAGAGGACTACAGGAAAACGAGGAAGGGACTCTTTTTTGGGGTGGGTAATAATAGGAGAAGGAGGAATGATTTTGAACTAAAAAGGGGGAGATTTGGATTAGATATTAGTAAGAAATTCTTTACTCTGAGGATGTTGAGGTACTGGAACAGGCTGCCTGGAGAAGTTGTTGATGCCCCAGCCCTGGAGATGTTCAAGGCCAGACTGGATGGGGCTTTGGACAACTCAGTTTGGTGGGAGGTGTCCCTACCCATGGTAGGGAGTTTGGGACTTAATGGTCTTTAAGGCCCCGTTCATCTCAAACAATTCTATGATTCCATTTTGTGTTTCTGTATCCTTAATCTGTATGAATTCATTAATACATACCATATGTTGGTTACATTTCCTCACGACGTGGTATAAGTAGTACTAAGCCCATGTGTTCGGGCTCCAAATAATTTCATCTGGTTTCAGGAAAGCTGTCTGTGATATGCATCATTTCGATTGAGAACGTAATGATGATTAATAATGTGATTTAAATATTTTTCTGTTAGTTAATGGTATTTCAAATCTTTGAATAATTGAAGTTGATCTAAGAATTTCTGATCTATTGTCTATACAAAAAAGAAAATTGATCACCTGCTGAACATAGTCTTCTCCCCTTTTTTCTTGCTCCCATGTTCTCTGGAGAAGTTTGCTAACTAACCATTGACATGATGATATTGTTTCATCATATTTCTAAAAAGACAATAATAAATACTGGTCATTCACCTGCCTCTGAAGTGCTTATATAAAACTGCTATTAGGAAACTTACGTTATTAATGCTACCTGCATTTGCTTCCAATCTGAATACAAATTATTGACCTACAACTGCTTAAAAGAAACAAAATCCCTCTAATCACTTACAAAAATTCAGAAGCCTGCTCTTAAATTAGAGGATTAACTGGTTAGGATTGATTTTGCATATGGAACAGCAGGAGGAAAAGGGCATTCTGAGTCATGTAACTGGTCTTGTTTATCTCAGTAAGTGAAAGAGGAAAATTTAATTTAGTGCATGCAATTTAGCATGCAAAAGGTCGAACTAGTGCATGCCTGCAGGTAGTTAATCAGAAGACTGTGATAATTCTCTAACGGTGCTAAGCAATAGAAATATAAATATTGGCCCCTGCTCTGTGAGGCTGATTTCAGCTGATACTCATAAAACCCTCTTACTTATTTCATGAGTCTTTTACATGATAAAAATGAGTTTAATTAAAGGAGAAAGTGTCTTTCCACCCTCAGTTCTTTTATCATCTTCAGTTGAGTTGGAACAGACTGTCTGTCAGAGGAGGAGTGCAAGTGGGATAGGGTGTGTCTAGGGTGGATTCAAATTTGGCTTTAGTCTAAAAAAAATTCTGACCCATGGCATATGCCATCCAACAGTGGAGAAAAGGCGTCAGATCAATAACAGTTTGGAATAGAGATCATGGCTGGATCAATGGAGAGCAGCTCTTGGTCATGGTGAGGGAAGTGCCTACCTGCAAAAGTCACTGAGAAGTCTTCTGTTATAGAACACTTTGCTCCTTTCCCCTCTGCTTTTCTCTTCTCCACCCATATTTTTACATTCCCAATCAGTTTAGGGTTTTGCTCAGCACTTTCAACTCTGTGCAGGAGGTAACAAAATACTGTAGCAAGTGAGTTAATTATTGTGCATTCTTTTCAATTTCCCAGATGTGTGGTGTAATTTACCAAAAGATACCATTTGTCCCAGTTTCTCTTTTGTAAATATACACTGAGCAGCTATTTTTTTTTTTCTTTTCCTTTACAAGGTCTCATAGAAAACTGCTTTCCTTCTAGCTTTTATCTACTTATATCTTCTGTTCTTGCAGTGCCACTCTCTGATACTATATGGTATCCTATTCAGTACAACAAACCCCAGTACCAAAATAAATTGGACTCAGAGCAAGTATTATTCTGTGAAGTCTTAGGCCTGATTGGGGCTCTATATGTGGCAAGCTTGGAATTCACATTTCCCTTCCAGATGCCAGAAAATGTTGTAGGCAAGCAAAACCAGAAAATTGTAGAGGCTGTTGTACAAATGCAACTGTTTTCTTATTTAGCATAGTTAGTCACAGGCGGTATCTTATTTTCACTTCCCAAATTCTGCCCTGGCTTTTGGGTTTGCTTCAGGGCAAAAAGTGTTGATTCTGGTCTTCAAACTCATGTGTGGTATGGGTACTCAATATGAGTTTCTTATGGAGAGTGCTAACTTGCTTCAGCTCACATTGTATTTAAGGTAAGTGGAAGGTAAGTGAAAAGCCTCCTTGGGAAGGAGGCTCCCCTCTCTTTGCAACGTGACAATATGCTTGAGCTTTGCTAGGACACGTGTAGTCTCCAAACATTTGGCAACAGAATGAGTCAGCTATAATCTAATGTAAACCTTGTTTACTGAAGGACAAGTTGAGGACAAGATGAGGAGTAGGTTTAATGATCTTGAACTGTTCATGGATTTTCAGGAGGCAATAACAGTTTTCACTGTGGCATGAATTTTAATTTTTAAATAATGGAAATGTACCCTGACAGGGAATATTCAGATCCTCTGTAGTTCACAGTGATTGGTGAAGGACCAGCACAACGACTGCTTCTCTTCTCTCCCAGCCCATCTTTTTGGTATTTAAAGAGAGCTTCTAAACAAAATGGAGACTGACTTTTTACACTGTGATAGTGATGGGACAAGAAGAAGTAGTTTTAAACTAAAAGAGGTAGATTTAGGTCAGATGTTAGGAAAATGTTCTTTACTCAGAGTGTGGTGAGGCACTGGAACAGGCTGCTCAGTGAGACTGTGGATGCCCCATCCCTGGAGGTGTTCAAGGCCATGTTGGATGGGGTCCTGTGTAAACTGGTCTTGTGGGTAGCAATTGTGCCCATGTCAAGTGGGCGGAACTAGATGGTTGTAAATGTTCTTTCCAACCAAAGCCATTCTGTGATCCTATGATACTATAATCCCAGTGGCAGGGCTGAGGAGGTGAAGATTAAATCTCTGCTGAACTGTGGAGCAGAAATATACCACTCATGGAAGCTTTTCAGTAACTTAGGCTGATGAGTGGGAGTGCTGGCTGCAAAAGGCATCTGGCTGCTTCCTTCATGAATGTTTGATTTTGCATTCTGTTATATGAAGCAGCAAGAGAGAGATGCTCACCTTTTC
Organism: Bambusicola thoracicus; assembly: GCA_002909625.1. NCBI lineage: Eukaryota > Metazoa > Chordata > Aves > Galliformes > Phasianidae > Bambusicola > Bambusicola thoracicus. The sequence goes on along the minus strand of PPHD01008679.1, from coordinate 13,151 downwards.
ATCTGCCATATGAGAAAGAAAGATGGACAAACACAACTTTCCATTTTCTTTTCATAAATCTAGAGTGATCCCACTGGATTTGTCCCAAAAAATCTAGCAGGTATTGGCTCTATTTTCTGCACCCTTCTCAGCCACAAATATTGATTTAACTGAGCATACACCTTAACAACTTTGCAGTTACTTGGTGGCATTTCCACTAGTATTGTTGCCTAGGTATCTACCATCCCATAAACAAATTAAGGCTGTGGTCCAGCATCAGAGAATGTCCACTCCAAATTCCACAGAGTATGACAACAAAGCCCTTGATTGAGGAAGAGAGAAGTTGGAAAGGTAAACTGGCAGTAGTAGACTCATATTTGGTCCTGTAAACAATAAAATGCTTAAACTTAAGACCACAAGTAGCTGCTTTGATTGAACTTAGTCAATGAGAAAAATGACATGTAAAATTAAGTGCATACAAAAGTCTTTGCAGAACCGGGGCTTAAGCCACACTCAGTGGTTTGTCATGATTTGTTACTTACTTTTTGTGTGACATTTTATGTGGGTTTGGAGACAGACTGTGTTCCAAGCTATGAATTCTGAATAAGAAAATGATAACTTTGTGTTTCTCATTTTCTCTTTTTTTATGCTGCAGTTTTCATGAACAGGGTAAGTCTTTTGAAGGTTCTAACAAGATGCATTGGTGACAGTAAATTTCAGACCACACAACCAAACTTCCTCATAAAAGTCCTCATTGTATTCCTAAATCCGTAACCCTCAAAATAGACTTAAGTCACTCTGCCCAAGAAAGAAAAGGAGAATTGTGAGTCACTTGTAAACCGTGTAATGAAGTCTTGATTTGTGTAGTACAGAATTGTCATTTAGCTGTGTCCTCTCGAGAATCAAACTGAAGAATGCATTGGGCTTCTTACGTTCTAGGCAGCCAAGCAAAGCTATTACTCTTGGAGAACACTGTAACAGGAACACATGAATAGGTCAAATGAATCATACATCATTCTTTGAACAAGCATCTTCTACCTACTGCTTCTCATCCCCCCAGGAACTGTTTGTTGTATGGGGAATAGCCTGAAGGTAGAGTGTAATAAATACTTTGGGTTGTGTTTGCTCTGCAACTCCATATGGACACTGAGAGTGCACACTAAGAGTTTCTTTGTATGAAGTGGATTCCTCAAGTGAATGTTAAATTACACATGCGGGGAGCAGCCAGCATGGTGTAAATTCACACTGTAGCTTGTAAATTCACACCCTACCTTCCTTGTATAAGCAAAGCCATGGTCAAGGCTTTGCATTCATTCCACTGACATAAACCTGAATGAATAGATGAACCTTACACCTTGCCCTGAAGGTAAACACATTTGGGCTAATGTGATGCTTAATGGAAGGAGTGCTTTCAGAAGCCAGGCCATAGCCATAGAAAGTCTAGGGAGAGTTAATAAAAATACTTGAGGAATTCTCAGTGGCCATAATGTCAGAGGGAGAAGATTATCTAGCAGACCTGAAATACATGAGCATGAAATACATGTTCACTGAAATACATGCACATTGAAATACAGCTAGCGCGTGTCTTTTCCTAGTTTTTGAAGGGATTCTTACTGAATATTAGATTTCTCTAACATTTTAACAAGAATGAATATTATTTGTGTATTATCTTTGACAGTGAAAGTTGCAGGAGTGCAGGTGATCTCAGACCTACTAAGTGTCACGTAACTGAAATGGAGAATTTTCCATGGCAGTTCCAGGTCCTTTTCTAAAAGACTTCCTGTCTAATGAGTATTCCTCAAAGGGTTTCCATGAGACATTTAAAATCTTTTTTGAGTACTTTGAACTGTCCTTCCAAACTACCACTACCTGACAATCCTGTAAGCCACAGTCATCCAAGGCTGAGATGATTCCTGTCTGCAGTAGGGCAGCAGCAGTAATCTCGTCTGCTCAGGTTTCATGGAGGATCAAAAGCAGCATAAAGAACAAGGACCCTCCTGAGAAGAGCAAGCACCTTTCTTTCCTCTTGCTGCTGCGACTTTTGCATGAATGTACACAGAGCTGCCTCTTATGTGAAAAGACTATCTTTGTACAAATTTGCATGAGCCAGTCACATGCATGAGACATCAGCGTAAGAACAGAGCAAGTTTGAGACCACCTCATGAGGCTGAATGCACCTAAGTCTACGGAGTCAGACAACATGCATCCCAGGGTCTTGAAGGAACTGGCTGATGAGGTTGCCAAGCTACTCTCCGTCATACTTGAAAAAAGATGGCTATCAGGTGAAGTCCCTGGTGACTGGAAAAAAGGAAACATCACTCCCATATTCTTGAAAAGGAGAAAGGATGATCCAGGGAACTACAGGCCGGTGAACTTCACCTCTGCCTGGGATGCTCCTGAAGCAGATCCTCCTAGAAGCAATGTTAAGACAGATGTGAGATGAGGAGTTGTTGTGAGACGTGGCTTCAACAAGGGCAGATTTTGCCTAACCAGTCTGGCGGCTTTCTATGGTGAAGTGGCAACATCAGCGAAGAGCAATATCAGTTATCTACCTGGACGTCTACAAGGCCATTTACATGGTCCTGCATCACATCCTTATCTAAATTAGACAGATAGGGGTTTGAATGCTGGACTATTCGGTGGATAACAAATTGGTTGGATCGCTTTAGAGAGAGTGTTGTTGTCAATGGCTCTATGTCCACATGGAGGCCAATCATGAATGGTGTCCCCCAGCAGTCTGTCTTGGGACCGGTGTTCAGCATCTTTATACATAGACAGATTTATCATTGACAATCCCAGATTGAACAGACCCTCAGCAAGTTTGCTGATGAGACCAAGCTGAGTGGTGCAGTTGACACAGTAGAAAGGATGGATGTCATTCAGAGGGAAGCTTGAAAAGTGGGCACATGAGTATCAGTTGAGATTTAACAAGGCGAAGTGCAAAGTGTTGCATTTGGGTCGAGGCAGTCGCAGATATGAGTAAAGACTGGGAGAAGAACTCACTGAGAACAGACCTGTAGAGAAAGACTTGAGGTCCTAATGGATGGACTGGAGCCAGGAGTGTGCACTGGCAGCCCAGAAGGCCAAATGTATCCTTGACTGCACTAAAAGAGGTGGTCCTCAGAGAGAGAAGTAACTGTTCTCCTCTACTCTGCCTTTGTGAGGCCCCACAAGAGGGGAGATTTAGGTTATATGTTAGGAAGAAATGCTTTACTCAGAGAGCAGTGAGGCACTAGCACAGGCTGCTCTGAGAGGTTGTGGATACCCCATCTATGGAGGCATTCAAGGTCAGTTTGGATGGGGTTCTGGGCAGTCAGATCTAGTGGCTGGCAACCCTGTCCATGGCTGGGGAGTTGAAACTAAATGATTTTTAAGGTCCCCTCCAACCTGAGCCATTCTATATTTCTATGATCAAGATATTTTTTCATACTGTCAATGGCCTCAGGAACCTATGTGCAAAAGGTGCTTTTACCCAAACATACAGATTTTACTGCAAAGTATTTAATTTTGATTAACAGTATAAATAATTGCACATGTTCAAAAATCTACCCGATTGTCAGCAACTAGGGCTATAGAAGTTATGTTTCAAATACACACCTGTTTGATCATAATGCTTATAAAAGCTATGGAAACAGCACAGTGATTAGAAAGTTTTCCCTGCATCCTTGAACGTATGTCTACAAAAGGAAGTAGTGTTGATTACAGACTGAGGAGTTCACAGTCATGGGCTATCTACTAGAGTAGTGGAAGAGTTCCACTGTAGACTTCAAAACAGGCAAAGTGCAAGAGCTCTTGAAAACCTCTGTATCTACTCTGGTTACTAGCACGTGCCAAAGGTCTTGCTGCCATGTTTTCAGTGCTAGTTAGCCAAGCCAGCTGGAATAATTCTTGCACAAATTTATGTTTTCTGTGTTGCATTCACGGCTTTATTTTGCTATGTAAGCATATCTGAATAATTTTTGAACTGGAGTGTTTATCCTACTTGTCTCAGACATCTCTCACGGTGGATTAAGTTCTGCAGAGATTTCTATTTCTACTTTTCCTCATCTTAGATAACTAGCCTGGACTAGATGGCTAGCTCCTAGCCAGATAATTGTAGAAGAGATCAAACTGGAACCAGAAAGTGAGCATAGGCTGTATAAATTTGCCAAATTTGGCATGCAAGATTGGACTGCCATTCTCATTCAGTATTGGGCTGAATTTTGCTTGTTGCGTATACCTGGAATTTTACTGGGACTATTAGGCCTGTGTGCAATATAGAGCAAAGTCACAGACATGCAGTATACTACAGTTCAAGTTAAGATTCTACACCTTGCCTGGGACATCTGTTCACATTTCAACTGCACATGCACTGTTCTTGTAGCTTGCAGTAAAACACTTATCTGCACTGTTTTGGCATCTGGCAGAATTGAACTCCTGGTGAAGGCACAGAGCAAGCTGCAGTGAGCATAATTCAAGGTAATTCCTACTACTTTTCCTAAAATATTTCAGTTCTATTAAATATTGCTGCTTAATTTGTTAATACACGAAAAAAGCCGGCAATATCATTTACTCCAACAGACTGAAATGGACAGAGGCCACCTGCATAGCATGGCTCAGCAAAGCCTTCATATGGCAAAGCCACTAGGATATGTTGTACTGGGAAAGGGAGTATTTGGCTGAAATGCCAGCATTATTCCTCATTTTTGCTCTGACTGTCACAGGGTCTGTAACCCATAGGTGGCTCGACACAGAGTACTTGAGAAAGCAAGTCAGGTGTACGTGCTCCATGAACACTGTGATGTTAAACTCTTCTAGTTGTCAGCAAAGTGTAGATATATTGAACTCAGTAGTTACGTATTTCGGGGGGAAGTTCTTTACTGAGAGAATGGTGAGGTTCTGGAACAGGCTGCCCAGAGAGGTTGTGGATGCCCCGTCCCTGGAGGTGTTTGAGGCCAGGTTGGAGGGGACCCTGGGCAGCCTGGTCTAGTATTAGATATAGAGGTTGGTGGCCCTGCCTGTGGCGGGGAGATTGGAGCTTGATGATCCTTGAGGTACCAACCCAGACCATTCTATGATTCTATGGAATGGTTTGAACAGAAAATAGCCTGTGTTAGTATTATTTTTAAGGAGAAATGAAGTTATTATAAGAGCCTGAAAATGGCTGATTTACTGAAACACCGCATTTGGCTTCAGCAACACAGCTGAAAAAGTCTGGGAATTAAGAAAGACAATGGGGACATTCTGGTTAAAAAAAAAAAATACTCAGTGTGAATTGGAGGTTTGGGAAATACTGGCACAAATTCTGTTTTCATTCAAACATGACATAGATTGTGAATAGGCAGAATCATGCCCTTCTTTCTTTCTTCTCTTTTTTTTTTTTCTTTTTCTTTCTGTTCTTAAGGTGAGTGCACAACCTACAATTATATTTCTAGGAATTGAGGGTTTAAATTGACCCTGTGGAAAAATTTATTCACTTAATAACTCTGCATTCTAACTGGAGAAAGAAACCGGGAGGTTATAATGTGACCTGTTCCTCTGACAACTTCAGACCACAAAGGTTTTGGCCATGTTTTTGGAGTACTGATGTAAACTCAAAAGCCTGGATGCTTTCCTGTGTAACATACTCTAGGGAAACTGTTTTAGTGAGGGAGCTGGATCACCAGAGGTCCTTTCCAAGCCCTGTGATTCTGTGATTCTGTGAAAGCAAATTGCACTGTGAAGGTCTGGGTTCAGGCCCTTCTCCCATTGGTTGAGAATGCAAGTTTGAAGGAGGGACCATTGTCTCTTGTTACAGAATCTTAATGCCAAGGCTAAAATATATGGCCACATTTTCACATTAAAATTCATCAAGCGAACAACTATATATAATGTGGGTGCTCTGATAGAAAGTATGATATTCTTGCTTGAATTTAAACCTTGTTAGTATTTTAATGGATATTTTTAAAAGCCCTCTCTGAATGTCCAATATCAGAATCCTTAGGGTAGTTTGCTGGGACTGTGGGGTTAGAAGTGAGGAGCAGAATTTAAATCTCTGTGTCTCAGGATAGTTTTTAATAGTTAGGAAAAGTAGATATATAGCTTTACACCATCTCTTCAGCAAAAATGTTTTCTTTGTCTTTTCTTTCCATTAGCTGAGACCTTTAAGCAAATCAGTTAGCCATCTTCAATCACATTTTTTTTTCTTTTGCTTAAAGCCTTGAAAATATATACTAGAGTTATTTTAGATGTATCTTTAATCTTATTTTAGGCTGGGAAAAGGGCTTTCTTGGCATAAAATAGGGAACTTTTTGGGAGGTGATCTTGTATAAACCCTGTAAGTTTTCTATGCAGTCTGATGTCAGATGAAAAGACAGTTTCAACGTTTTGTGATGTATCTGCAGTGCCATCAAGAGAAAAGGAAGTATTCTGGGTACTTTCTGAAATGTCTGCTGTAAACTGCAATTCATGCCACCAGTTGTGTATCCTGCCTTTGATAACTTATCCTGTCCACTTTGACAGGGGGATGCCTTGCTAGTCTGAAAAGCATGAGGTTACTACAAGATTTTTACATTCTTAATAGATATTTCTCTAAAATAGGTCTTAATTCCTACTAGTAGTGCCTTGTTTTAAATTCTGTAACTGAATCACCTCAATTCCTTTCTATTCCTTAAATACAGATGAGACACTGTGTTGAAAGCCCACGTGCTCTGGGCTCTTTCAGTACTTGGTGAAGGATTATGTCTCAAAAGCCTATTTGAGAGTAGTAGCAGAGGATGGCTCCTACCTTAAGTGCCATCATTCTCTGTCTAAAAATTAAGGAGGGAGACTCTGAGATTCCTTGTGCTGCTGTAAATAACACAGAACTGAGGCACAGTCTCTTAGTAAAGTCAGTTGAGATGCTTCTCACACAAAAAACTGCAGTTCATGTGCCAACAGCTACATCCTACCCTTCTGTTGAAAGGTGTAAGTGGGGCAGAATGTAGGATGTGGAGAGAGAGCAGATTTTAAAACATTACCAGATCTCTTGCTGTAATTAACTGTACCTGCCTGTGGGGCCTGTAGTCTCCTTTTATCCTGCCCACTAATTTTTTTTCTTAAATCTCCCTCCCTGCTTATTTTCCTTTGTGTCAGTAATACAAAAGAAAAATAAAAACATCTCTAAAACAACAATTTCTGAATCACAAACCCTGTAAGCAGAACTGCTCTTCTGCATTGTCTCCTTCCAACAAGCTATTTTTCCACAGAGCTGCACAAAATCAAGACACTTGGGGAAGGGAGAGAAAAGAGAAAAAGAAAGCATTTGTGTGGAGGATAGACCCAGAAATCAGAACCATGCCATGGAAAATCGTTACAGCTGTTTCTGTTTTTATTGACTGTTTCTTTTGGATCCATTTCTCTGACAACTGCTGCTCATGTGAGCAGGAAGGCATGCAGCATGATATTGCTGTGGGCTGTGCGGGGTCCGAGGGCCAGTAGTAGATGGAGAGTGGAGGAGAAGGAAGAGAGTGTGTTGATGAGGACATTTATGTGGGACACATCAAAGCATATCCTTTTAATGTGTTGCAGTAACCCAGGAAATTCAGTGCAGATGCCATGAACAACCTCATGGCAATCCAGAGACTACAGTACCATTAGAGCAGCAGCTTTCACAATGCTTGATTTTTGGAGCTTCAGTGAGATACTTATCCCTCTGCTGTCTCATACAAGTCCATTCTCATTATTTCAGTTTTCTCTCCATAAACTCTTCAGAGAAGTCTTGCTGCATAGTGTGGCATGCAAAGGGAAGTTAGTACGCTACAAATGAGATAAGCTGTGTCTCTTTCATAATCGAAGAGGGAGCATAGAAGCAATTGTTATAGCCATTTTTTATTTGCTTGGAATGACATTAAAGGGACCGTTTGAACATGAAGACAGTGAATTATGTAAATCTGTACCTGGGGGTAAGTAGCAAGAGATTTTTTTTCCATGTGGGTAGATACTCATCTTTTTTTTTTGATTACATGAAGTATCTACCCTCACTGGCAGAAATGCTGGATGGAAACTGAAAGTTAGAAAATGCAATTTCAGGTGCTCAACTCAGTTCACTTCCCAGAGGGAAAAAAAGTCTAGAAAGAAGTCTGAAAAGCACAATTTTTCTGCTGTTTCTTCTACTCTTGGAGTTTCTCCACTGTAATCAGGCTTCTTCAACAATTGGCCAGTCTGAAAAGGCCTTTTCTTTACATTTTTTCTTCCATGCATGAAACGACATGCCCATATGTTCATATAAATAGTCAGGAATATTCACACACCCTGTGTATATTTTATTCAGGTACTATGATGTTGTATGACGTGGGCTTGTGTATTAGTGACTTAAGTCAACAATGAAGCTGTTTCTTTTTAAAAAATACATGTTTTTATTTGTTAAAGTTTTCCTTTGATAAAGGAATAAAACTGTAAACAAAGAGAAAATTTTAAAATGCATTTTATGATGTATATTTGAGATGAAAATCAAAAAATAGAATATATTACAGATAAATGCTTTATATGTTACTAAGCATTACTGTTGCTCAACAGTTTGCACTGACACCGTTTATTCTGTTCATCTCTAGTTTTTGTCCATCTGTGGAGCCTCAGTGTGTCCACGGTATTTGTCAGTCGAATCTTCACTTAGAATACACTGTAATCATGTGGTTCAGATTCAAGTCCCAGAGACAGTCATACCTCTTCAGCTTTTGATTAGAAGTTAAACTCAAAACCGAAGGCAACATAACTCTGTGGTTCATTGCAGCTTTCTCTAAAATCTAGACTGGAATCACAGATCTGCTTTGACAGAAGCCATAGTTGATTCAAATGTGAAGAACTGACATGTCACAATCAACAAAAGCAGCATTTAAATACAAATATCAACTAAAGTCATTCAAAGTGTGAGAACACCTGCTCAGAATGGTGCAAAAGTTCATGGTTTTGATTATCATAGCAGATCATTCTACATTTACTTAAACTAAGCATTGATTTTTGAATGGGTGTCTATGTCCATAATGCTATTATTTTCTGAAACTTGTATTTACATGTACAAATCATGTTTCTGCCTAGAAAAATATGTAGCTAAAGTATCAGTACGTAGTTTTCTGCTTAATTCATAGTTAGATGATTAAGTATTCCCTTAGCATACAGGTATTTGCTTTTAGTTATTCCTACCTGTGTTTTTCACTGTGTCTTTTACAGGTGAAGGTCTTATAACAAACGTCACTATGAAAAACTGCTGCTTTATGAGCAATAGAGGTGCACTGTATGTTAATGCCTGCAGCAAACCATTAACAAAACATATGCATTCTTTTAAAAATTGAGAACAGAACTGAACTGTAAAAAGTACTAGCAATACATCTTTTGTGGCTGTTGTGACTGTGCACTTCCAGGCCATTGCCTTATCTATTGGATGTTCTCCAAACAATTAAAAAAGGTAGGTGGGACATAATGACAAGGAAAAAAAGAAAAAGGTGTTTTTTTTTCTTTTGTGTCTTTTTTTTTTTTTTTTTTTTTTTTAATACATCAGATTTCTAGCAATTCTTGGCTATGGATGAATCAGAAATACTAGCACAATAGGCACTTTTGCAGATTTCTGGGATGTTAGTTTTAAGTCTCAGAGAAATGTTTGAATAAACAAGTGAAAAGTTTGAATAAACATATCAAATCCCCACCAGACATGAAATAACTGCATCTTCTGAAGTCCAAAACAGTTTGACAGCTGTTGAGGTAACTTTTAAGTTACCTTTATAAACAGAGTTTGATTGCTCATTCCTAGCAATAAATGACTGCAGCTCTGGAGAGCCTCCCAATATTAAGATAAAAATATTAGAATTGTGAGGATAAACTAAAAAAGAATATATATGAGGATCCTCTCCTTTTCCTTTATTTTTTCATGGGTTATTGGATCAGAATACTTTCCCAAGCTCTTCACAAACCTAAAATCTGGACAGCTACAAGCACACTGCTATGGGTATACAAGCACTCATGTTGTTTTCTGTTGATTTGCAAAAATCTTTCTCTGGAATCTTCTCTTGACTGTTTTTTTTTTTTTTGATCAAGATAAGTGTTTAAGGGTGATAAAGAACTTAAAAGATATTTTGTTTTTTTTTAATCTTGGAAAGTTTTTAAAGTAACAAAGCTTTTGATCACTTGAGGATTCTGTGGACTCCTTTTTTTCCCACCAGGATTATGTCATACTCTCCACTTACTCCTTTTAATTCTCTGATGTTTCATTTCTCCCTGTCCAGAATTTAATAGGAAAATAATTTTTGTTGACTTTATATATTTTGAAATTTGAATCATTAGCTCCCAAATTTTTCTTTTCTGATTGATTTTCTTTTCAGTATCTTCTCTCAAATAGCTATGATAGCTTTCTGTCTTCAGAATACTGTTTCCTTGCCTGCTAATTTTTTCCCCTAAGTTCCCTGTAACTTGCAATGAATTACATACAACCTCTGCCTATCCTTGGCTGAGTTCCTTGAAATTTTACTGTTTAGTAATTTGATGCTAATTACTATGTGCCAATTTAACTCCATTAATGTGATTTACAAACTAAACGAACCTTGTGTTTAATAAACTAGGGATGAGGCAGATAGTTATTACAAAGGGAGAGAGCACCTCTGAGAGTTTCATTTTAATTGAAATATAATTCACATGCCTAAACATTCTGAAAAGAAAACAGAGATAGACACCTCAGCTTCCACCTGTTGATGTTTTTCTTCTCAAATCATATGTTGCAGGTCAAAACCAGACTTTCTGAGGAAGAGAACAGTCTTACTTCTGCACGCTGGTTTCTCTGACCACTTAAACTAGTGTCTAGTGTACATACTTCTGAATCACTCATGTGATGGTTTACCTATAAAATCAAAACAGTGCACTGAATATAGGGCAAAATGCTGCTTGATACCAAATGTTTAAATCTCCCTGATTTGCCCTAGCATACCTATGCATACATTCTTTTTTAAAATCCGTTCCCAGCTGAAGATTCTTTCCACAGGAAAGGGAGAAAATTGGAAACCAATCCACAGATTGTCATACGTTTTCACAAACCCTAGGAGCTGTCATTTTCTTGCTGCTTATTATTTTGAGCAGTCTCGCCCACAGAAATCTGCTGTCTCTGATATAAAGTCAGTATGTCAGTATTTTGGGCTTGCTTCAGCTGTCACTCTAACTGCTTTGTGCTTCACTAACACTGCAGCTTCACTGCAATTGTGGCTAGACTGGACAAGGTTAATCATAAGACTAACCATGATCAGATTTGTGCTTTACCTTTTTTGAAGTTCATTGCCAGGAAAATTCTGTAACAACCATTGGTGAAGATGCAAATTGTAGAAATTGTCCTAATCTGGTTACTTCTCTGTGTTGGGTAGGGAAGGGAAGGGAAGGGAAGGGAAATGTACTTTGCTGTTTCTTTCACACTTCAAAAAATCTAACTACTATGCCTGTGGATTATTCTTCTGGGCTAAGCATTTAAAAGTTGTCTTTGGATTAGCTGAGGGATAGACATGAAAAAATACTTTGATAAAGCTGGAGAATCAGTGCGCTGAATATTTAAACCGCCAAGAGAAGCAGAGAGAATTGTAAGCAATGCTAATCAATAAAGCATATGTTTGGGATGAAATCAGCTAACCAGAGTTAGGAATAATAACGTAAAAATGTAATATAATTATAATAACATACTGATATTTTGGAATGAAAGGAGGTCAGTTCTTTCAAGGCCTCTCAGGGCTTGTGTTTCTACTCTATAGTGGTTTGTTTATTTTTTGTCCCCTTTTAAGTGTCAGTCTCCTTTTGAACATAGTTGCAGCTTTACTGTTGCTTTTTATAGTGTGTTCCACATGTTAACCCTTTCTAAATGCTTTTTT
>PPHD01008678.1:0-21493 GCA_002909625.1 Bambusicola thoracicus | reverse complement strand
AAATGCTACTTCTCTGAAAGGGTGGTCAGGCACTGGAATGGGCTGCCCAGAGAGGTGGTGGAGTCACTGAGCCTGGTGCTGTTCAAAGAGTGTTTGGATGTTGTGTTGAGGGACATGGTTTAGCGAGAGCCATTGGTGATGAGTGAATGGTTGGACTGGGTGATCCTGTGGGTCTTTTCCAACCTTAGCAATTCTATGATTATGGCAGCAGTTAGATCTGGTGAAGCCAGGCACAGTGTCTCCAAGCATGAGAAGCTCTGTTACATAGCATGTTTGGCTCAATGGGGATAACGATGCTCGTGTCACAGAATTTGACTTACTTTATTTTTGTGGAGTGAAAGATCCTATTCAGGTTTTAAAGAGCCTGAATTAAGGGCAGGTTGCTTTGACTGCTTAAAAATGGCATGAAATGAGATATAGCTAGAGAAGTGAAGTATATTCTAATAATGATTGATCCATTTTAGGTGTTTGCTAATGAATGACATTACATGGTTTTTATTGTGTTTTTTTTTTTTTTTTCTTTTTAGGGCCAGGTTTGAACTGATCTGTTCTTCACTTTTTAGTAAGTGTGTAGAAGCAATTAAAAAGCTCTTGGAGCAGGTTGGATTTACAGCTGAGGATATCAATAAGGTAATAATAGTTGTCCATGTTATGCCTTATAGCTCCACAAGAAAAAGTAGGAGATCTGTTTTCCTTATGAGCTATTTCTGGCTGTGTTTATGCATTTTTAGCTCCAATGCAACAAAGTGTGTTCATTCCAGGTCTTTAAAGGATACTTGAACTGCAGCGTAAGGTAAATTCAAGTATTTTTTGTTGATGCATACTGAGTGGATGGTAGAGATTTGTCTCTGTTAGGTGTGTTAGTGTAACTCTTGGTAGATCTAGGAGTACTTTCTCTAAGTTCAGTATGTAGATTTTGCTTTCACTGCATTTTGGATTGGGTTAGCTGACAGTTTTGGATTGGATTAGCTGACAGTTGAAGAAAGCCCAAATTTAATTCAGGAGAACAAGCTGAAACAAGGCACTGAATGTCTGCTCACTGCCACTGTTTCTCCTCCATTCCTCCTTGTTAAGACATTAGATGTGAAATCAGTGCTTTAATGTCAAAGGTGTTGAATAAAAAATAGTAAATATTACTAGTTGCTTCAGATGTCCTTTTGCCTTTGGTACAAGAGAGTAACCTCATTGTAACTGCTGTGCAACTATCCGTAGGGAATGTTACTGTATTCATCACTCATGAAATTGGTGGAAGAAGTTTAATAGCAGTTTGTCTTTGCAGCACCGGCCAATCCCATGCTGGAGTGTAATAACAGGAGCATAGCTGTGAGTGTTGAGTTTTTCCTTCCCACTCTGACAGCTGCATCTGGATGGCTGTTTCTGTAGTTCACAGTAACAGAAATACTGAAACTCATGCAGCAGAGAGGCTGAATCATAAGATGATCAAGGAGGGGCCAGGAGAACGGTATTTTCTTGGCAGTTTGAAGGCTCAGGAATAGACTTTCGTTTTGCCTACAGTTGCCTGGTTGGAAGGCATAAATAAGACAAAATGTGACTTACTTGTGTAAGCACATGATGGAGTAGCAACCAGCACAAGTTGTGATGGGAGGAACCAGGAGAAGAAGTTGTAAGATGAGGGCAAACAAACAATGAAAGTAGGGCCTGCAGAGAGGTTTTGGAATCTATATTTGTATAGCTGCCTGTTGATGAGTTCTGAGCAGGAGACGGACCTCTGGAGTTCTCTCCCAGCCTAACCAGATTTTATGATGGATTCCTCAATCTTTAAAATGCTTCTTCATCTAGTTGGTGCTTATTATGAGAAACTTTTTCAAGATACTATTTCGAACCTGCAAGCTATTTCCTTTAACTTCAAATGCGAAAGGAAGAGAAGTCAAGCAAAGATGGCATCAGGGTTTTTTTGTGTTTTTTTTTTTTTTTTTTTTTACAGCTATGGATGCTAAAGGATCCCAAGGCAATTTACAGTTCTCTATTGCAGGCTGTTGCCTGTCTTTTTTTGTTGTTGTTTGTTAATTCTTTTCTGAAAAAAGATTTGAAAGCACTGTCGTATTTTCCAGGTAGTTTTGTGTGGTGGATCTGCTCGAATCCCAAAACTGCAGCAGCTGATCAAAGACATCTTCCCAAATGTGGAACTGCTGAGCTCAATACCTCCGGATGAAGTTATTCCCATTGGTGCAGCGATAGAGGCAGGAATCCTACTAGGGAAAGAAAACCCCTCTCTAGAAGAAGCAGCATTGTTTATTGAGTGTTCTGCCAAGGATATTCTTCTTAAGGTAAGGGTAAAATTACTTGAAAATGTTACTGCTGCAATGATTGTACAGTACTACTTACGCATTGATGTTAAAGAACTAATATTGTTTTAATAAATTATCACTTAACACCTGACCAGTGTATGTGTATTGGTACTGATAGAGCAGCTCCTCTTGACTCTCAGGAAGATGGATTTGTCCTTGCTGTTTCCTTAACAATTGCTGTGTCCTTGTAATTACTGGATTTTCTTCACTTACAGAAACTGGTTTTTTAAATGGGATTGTTGTGATGGTAAATACAGCAGAGGGAAATGAATCTTGCATTTCTTTTCTCACGGAGCACTATTACAGAGCTTCTGGCTCACTAAAATACTTAGAAAGACGTGAACTTTTTTTCTTTCTTTTTAAAGGGAGTAGATGAGACGGGGGCTGACAAATTCACAGTGCTATTTCCATCAGGGACACCGTTACCAGCTCGAAGGCAGCACACCTTGCATGCTCCTGGAAACACTTCTTCTGTATGCCTCGAACTGTATGAGTCGTTAGGGAAAAGTCCTACGAACGAAGAAAACAAATTTGCACAAGTGAGTATATACACGTGCATGTATGCTTGTAGTGTAACCTACTTGGAAATCAAGTGGAGTTAGGAGGTAAAAAATTAAACCAAAAGCAACTACACTTCTACTGTAACTTGTTACAAAATTAGAATGAAATGCATTTCTCTGGAAACTGTACTTGAACGTTCTTCTACAAATGTATTGTGAATTGATCCTAAATAAAGGAGCATGCTCAGTTCTTAATCTTATAAGCTCTCCAGCTATCTTGCTGATAGGCTCTGAAACATAGAAACACTGAAACAGTCATGCAGATGTTAGTTTTTGTTTTTAAAAAGGGAGACTTTTACTATAGGTGTGTGCAGTCCACTGGGGCATGCTTTAATGTTGATTATTAGTACCACATGTTAAACAGAATAAATTCCATGCCTCAGTTACTGCCTGCATCGTTTTTCCTTTAGATTGTGCCATGCAAGATGTTAGCGAGCTTAATGAAAATGTGGTATCTTTTTCCTTTTAGATTGTGCTCCAGGATTTAGATAAAAAGGATGGCCTACATGATATATTGACTGTTCTCACTATGAAAAGGTACACAAAATATTTTTTGCTCTGCCATTTAACTTGCTTCATCACACTTCTGTCAAATGGTTTACCTATACCTGAGTGCAGTCACATTCTCGGGTGTCCTCTGGAAGGTGGTCTGGTAGTTCTGCCCAATGCCCTTTCGGGAATAACAGAAGTGAGATCAGTCTATAGTAGTTGCTAATAAATACATGAAGGGCTTCCTGTGTGTGCTGCATTTATGAAGAGGTCTGGTGGTCCTCTCCTTCTAAAGGCATGTTAAGCATGAAAACCAGTGCCACAGGAAATTGGGCTTCATAAATGTCCTTTTAAGAGAATTACCTGTTTGTTGTAGAGGATCTCACAGTTATGATAGGGGAGGGGGAATGGGATTAACAGTGAAGAGTTTTTGCTGACTTTCTGATGTCGTAAAAAGTTGAGTACTTGGGCTGATGTGAAATAGTTGAAATAGTTTATAAAGATATCCATAGGTGGAATTCCAAGTAATGAAAGCATGTTTGTCTTCTGAGGGTTCTCTTGAAGTCTGTGCTGCTTTTCTAAATGGTAATAATAAAGTTATTTAGGTATTGCTGAGAAACAAAATCCCTACTTGCTATTTGAGTACAAAATACTTTCATTTTCTTATATTAACTATCAAGCATATTTCATTCTGTATTAATAACATAAATACTTCAGTCTTGCAGTGATTACAAGTTTGCATTGGTAAGAGATGTGTCTTAGGATCTATATATGTAGTTGTGAGGTAAAAGCTTAGTAATTATTTTCAGAGTTTTCCATTTCTTGTAAGTAATATTAATATTTTTCTTGGCATTACTTAGATTATTTGTAAGAGTTTTCCAATTCTAGGTTAAAATATTAAAACCTTAATTTAAGTATTAAAAGAAACACGTCAGTGGAAGTTCACTAGAATACATTTCTGTCTGAATCTTAAATGTGACTGTTTTATGCTTAGATGAAATAGAATTTCATATAAACACTTTTTAGGAGGTTCTTTTTCTTTGAAGGAGATTGTTTGAAGACTGCTCTTAACAGTCCTTATGCTCTGAGGAAGATGCACTTATCTGTTGATTGCAGTTACTCATTTCTCAGTGTGACTATTTGGAATATTACTGCATATTGTATTTCCAAACCTGCACTAAGTTAGCTTATTGTATTGTTACTGTAACTGTGTTCCTGAATCAATTCTGTTATATTTGGGGAAGGCAAAAGATTTAATGGAGAACAAGAAGTACGTATCTAAATACTCAAGACGGTAAACTGAAACTGAAATGAAGTTTAAATAAGCACATTCTTCCCTGGATGCTCTGCTAATCTTGCTTCCTTTCATTTGCACAAGACTGCTGTTTCTCTGGGACACATATTAACACACTAAGTGCTGTGTTGAGATGGTCCTTTCTAATTTTCTTTCTAATTTTTCTTCCAGGGATGGATCCTTGCATGTTACCTGCACAGATCAAGATACTGGAAAGTGTGAAGTCATCACTGTTGAAGTGGCGTCATAATCTCATTTGAGAGGCAACACCTTTCTGAATTGATTTTTGTCTCTTGCTGGCTTGTCCCCCAAAGTGATGACTGAAATGAGTTTAATGAATCACAGAGAACTGTAATGAAAAAATTAATTTGCCACCAAGTCTGTTTGCAGTGGAAAACATGGTGCAGAATGTCAATCTAGATGGTAGGCAACAGCACTGAATTATCAACACCCTTATAAAAAATCTGAAGAGGGCATATCTCAGGTCTATGGCTCAGCAACAAGCACGTTATGTAGTCTAACAACACGTTGCTAGACTAATCAGGTCCTGTACGTTTTCAAAGAGTATACCTGTGGTTCAACCAGCATAGCACTGAACCAGCAAGAGCTAGGTATGTGAAAATCCACTCTCAAGTAATTGTACAAATTGTGCTTAAAACTTGTGTGGGCTTAATGTTGCCTGAAACCATGGAGGTTGTGCCCATTTGGGCTGGCCCCTTGAGCTGGGTTTTTCTGGAGTTGCTGTAAGATGGTTTTGTGATGTTACCTGGAAAAATGTGTAAGGGTTATATGTGCTTATTTATGTGTTTATTAATAAAAACTTTATACAGATGCTGTCGTCCTCTATGCTGTGGCACTGTTCTCATCTGTAAATAAACTATATGTTTGGATATCAACTGATGCTCTTAAATGAAAAGAAAGTGGGATGGGCAAGTATAGTTACAGGCTTTGCGGGTCTCAGTCTAATGCAGAGAGAAGCTGCAGTTCAGCCCCTACAGCCCCATAGTCGAAAGTGACCAAGGAGTTGCTCAGAAACACGAGCATCAATAGATACTAGAAAGGAATGCCAGTCTGGACTTCAAGCAACTTGGATTCAATTATTACTTTCCTACAGACTTTGAGATTTTTGTCCCATGCTCTTCTATTACCTGCTTGCTGGTTGTATGTTTTAATATTCTATCTTACAAAAGCAATTTTATATAGATGGAAATCTCTGCATTCCAAACAAACCTCTGTGTGTTGTGTGGCTTACCAGACTAAACGTGGCTTTGAATTTGGAATGCTCATGGCCGAAGTACTCCAAGTTCTGCCTCCCGTACCCTTGCCTCTGTGATCTTTTAAAGGTAAGTGAATGCCACGGCAGTTCATCTCCTTTTAAAGATGATTTTCTTTTTAAAAGCAGTCTTGGAAAACCCACAGCCTGGTTCTGTCGGGACGGCGCTGTCCCTCATCGCAGTACCGTGGCACCTTTCTTCTCTGGGATTTCTACCAGGCTGATGAGCACCAACTAGTGGCCGAATGTTCTCAAGGGCTTTAAGTTTTATTGTGCGTAACGGTACAACTTGGTGGGGCTTACGGGGTTTTGGATTGAGTTGAAAGCTATTTTGAGCCGCGAGCAGCTCTTCTGAGAAGCGTATTGTGACGAGGGAACGCTTTTGTTTGTTTAAAGCGTCTGAAATCTTTCTCTGTGACTCTCTGAACTGGGTCGGGGCAGTGTGGGAGCGGGGCCTCCTGGCTGCCTTTGGAGGCCTTTTGTCCCTCGGCCCGTGTGCTGCTGCTGAAGCAGTGCTGTAAACAAAGAGTAGACGCATGAGGCTTGTTCTACCTGGCAGGGGATAGAACAGCAAACTTAATGTAAAAGTGCCTTTTAGCCATTTGAGATGTATGATACTACTACTAGTTCGGTACCATTTACTTCAGGTTTTATTTTTTGGTTATTTTTCTTGCCGCCTTCCCTCCAGCACAGGCACAAAGCCGGCAACGGCCCTTGCTGCTGCCCTCAGTGCAGGACGGCGAGCGGTGTCCAGCTGCGCTTATAGGCGAGTGAAAGTGGTTTCTTAGCACTATGGGCACCGGGGTCAGTTTATTGGGGTCTCAGTTTTTCACTGGCTGGCTCACAACCAGAAAACAATCCCATCGAGCGTGAAGGTACCACCGCGGGCCGAGGAAAAGGGCTGAAGTCACAGCCGACGGACGAGCGGCCCGCCACTCCGTAAGGAACAGCCGCGCGGGCGCCGGGAGGCGGCCGTTACCATAGCGCCGCCCTTCCCCCTCCCCCTCTCCCGCCGCCTGCGGCCCTGCGCGGCCCCTCCAAGATGGAGGGCTGGCGAGGAGGTGAGGGCGCGGCGGCGGCGGCGGTGGCGGCGGTTCGGGCCGCGGCACGGGATGGGGACGGCGCCACTTGCGGCGCCTCACGCCGATCTCCCCTCCCTTCTCGCGCTGGGCGGGCCGAGTGGGAGCGCGAAGGGAGGCCGCGGGAGCCGCCACTGCCGCCGCCGAGCTCCGCGGGACCGTTACCGCCGCCCGTTCGCGCTGCGGTGCTGAGGGACGGCCGGGGGCCTCGCGCGCTCCCTGGGGCGGGCTGGGGGAGGGGGGCGGGGGGCGCCTGAGGTGAAGACGCGGTGCGCGAGGGGCGGCCGGGGTAAGGCCTAATCCTTCCCTTCCCGCTCGCCTTCTGGGGTGCGTCTGTTACACGGGAGTTGCTATCCCGTTCCGTTCCTCGTGCGGTTTCCATTTGCAGAAGTCTGGTGTTGCGGTGTCTGCCCTCCGGCAGGGTTGCTTTTATGTATCGGTATGCGTACATCCGTGCCCGAGGAAGGCTCAGGGAGGGAGCCGTTGTGTTTGGCTTTGCCCCTTAGAGGAGCGCTCAGTGTGAGACGTGTGGTTGCGCACGAGGCTCGCGGGCTGCTGCCGCAGCGGTAACGTGGGGACTTCGGGGTGAGGCGAACCAGGTGCGGGATGGTTTCCGTTCGGCCGAGACGTTAAATAGGACTCTTTACCGATTTTCTTATTGTAGCTTGGTATGTGCCATGTCTGGCTTCACATGAGACCCTCCAAGAATTATGTAGGAAGGAAAATCTGAGATGTAAATCCATTGGAATCACCAACAAGAGTCTAAAGAGTTATGAGGTGGAATATTTGTGTGACTACAAGGTAGAAGAGGTAAGAGAAACACAGACCGACCCGATCGCTCTTTCAGCTGAAATTTGGAAGCCAGACCGAGGTAGCTGTGCTCATGATGTAAAGCAGCGGGCTGCCAGCACAAGGCTGCTGATGACACCAAACAAAATACCTCCTGAACTTTGCAAGCAGAAGGTGGTGTAGCTGAGCACGTTCAGTGTGCTGAAGGAAGCCTTTCTTTTTCCTGAAATGATGAAGATTTGTGGAATATAAAATGTCTCAGCTTATATCTCGAAGCAAAGCAGAACGCTTTTAGGTCGTAACTTGCTATGTATTATGATGCTTCTCTGTTTGCAGCTAACTGTGTATATTCTTCTCTGCAATGTTGTAGTCTGTTTGAAAAGTTAGGGCCGTGTGCTGCAACTGGATTCCTATGGCTTGGTCTTGCCACTGAAATTCAGCATCAGGATTTGCCCTTGTTACAGTTATTACAGTTGGCCCTTGTAAGATGAATATCAAGCACGTGCTTCTTGATTCTAAATACAGTATTAAGCATTTCGAACAGGTTGCTTCTTTAGGAGCACCGCTGATATAGGACAAACAGTGTTTGCTAGGGGTTAGGTAAGTTTAGGATTTGTTGTTGGTTTTTTTGTGTGATACAACTCTCTTCTTCCTATGTACGTAAGTCATACAGCCAGATAGTATAATTTACTTAACTGCTTTAAGATGCCAGCATCCCCCTGCTCAACCGTTTGTGATCTGAGTGTACAAAATCGTGCTATAAATTCACTTGCAAACAGAAAAGTTGCTGTTTCCTTTTGCCCCAGTTCTAATTGTTAGGTGGACATCAAGACCTTTCTGTACCATAAGCTGTTTCTTAACTCTAGCGCTCTGTGATGTTGCGTTTTGGTGAGTTGAATCGTGGCTAAATCTGTTGTCTGTTTCTGTATTTAAAGGGCAAGGAATACTATCTTGTGAAATGGAAAGGATGGCCAGAATCTTCAAATACTTGGGAACCTCAGAAAAATCTGAAATGCCCAAAACTGCTTGAAAACTTTCTTAGTGACAAGGATGAATACTTGTCTCGGATGAAAGAAGGCAGAGCACTGAAAGTGAGAAACAGTGTTAAAGCTTTGAAACCTGCAGTTGCAGATTACATTGTAAAGAAGGCTAAACAAAGAATAGCTCTGCAGAGGTGGAAAGAAGAACTCAACAGGAAAAAGAATCATAAAGGAATGATTCTGGTAGAAAACACTGTGGATCTTGAAGGTCCTCCTATAGACTTCTATTACATTAACGAGTATAAGCCTGCTCCGGGGATAAATGTAATAAATGGAATAACAACTGGCTGTGAATGCTCAGACTGCCCTGCTGAGAAGTGCTGTCCAAAGGAAGCTGGTTTTATTTTGGCTTACAATAAACAAAAGAAGCTGAAAATCCAGCCTGGCTTGCCCATCTATGAATGCAATTCATTTTGCAGGTGTGGTCCTGACTGCCCTAATAGGATAGTACAGAAAGGTACACAGTATTCTCTTTGCATCTTCAGAACTAACAACGG
This sequence comes from Bambusicola thoracicus, assembly GCA_002909625.1. Classification (NCBI taxonomy): domain Eukaryota; kingdom Metazoa; phylum Chordata; class Aves; order Galliformes; family Phasianidae; genus Bambusicola; species Bambusicola thoracicus. The sequence continues at coordinate 12,163 of PPHD01008678.1, read as the reverse complement.
CCGAGGCTGGGGAGTGAAAACCCTCCAGAAAATTAAGACCAACAGTTTTGTGATGGAGTATGTTGGAGAGGTATGTATTTATCTCATGTGGATTATTTTGAAGGAGAAAACAGGAGAAAATCTTGGTGAGCTTTCTCTCAGTTTCATCACTTCCTGACTTCAGCTGTGTAAGTCTACTTTTGAGTAGAAGAATAAGTACACTGAATAGACATTTGTGCTGGCAGTAAAATTATATTGTCCAAAATATCCTGCATTCCAGAGGCTGGATACAAAGAGAACACATCTTTTGTGTCAGTAAACAAGTATTTTTGATAACGATTTCAAAATATCAGCATTTCTAAAAATGGATCCTCCTTTTCTTTCTTGGCAGTCGTATTCTTCATTCTTTCCATATCTTTATTGTAGTTGTTGCTGTTCCCCAGGCACGGTTGTTACCAAACTGTGCATTCAGTCTGTCAGTCCGGTTTCTGTTCTGTCTGCATAGCCTGTCTCATGGTATTTCAGAACAGAACTTTAATGCTGTAGAAGACAGAGCTTGAGTTCCTCTTGAGATTTGATACTACTTTGTGTTACCTGGTTCAGCTTCTGTTACGCTTCAGGGCCCTTTGCATCAGCTGCTCCTGGCAGCCTCTCCAATCCTGTCTGCTGCGTTTCTGCCACGTATCTGCTCTGCTAATACAATAACTCAAAATAATTCATTCTGTCCCTGCTACAGATGTTTATGGTCTTCACTGGATTACCTCCATGCTTCCTGCCCCAAATCTAACTTGGCGGGTTTGTACCCTTTGAATTGATTCCTGTAAACATGCAGGAGGCTGGTGTGATTGCAGAGCTTCATTACTTAAAGCAAAGATGTGGCCTGTCAGAAAAAATCCATTTTTTCCCTCAAATTCTATTACTTTTTATATCTGTGCTGCTGCCAAATTGTGATTTCTTTGCTGATTGAGCACCATGGAATACTTTGAGTGTAGTGGGCTGCAGACAAAGTTTTTAAAGCCGTGGCTGCTGTCAAACATCGCTGTAGTTCTTCTGCTCCTTTGGGGATCCTCTGGATTTCCACCTCTGGTTAGCATTTACCAGCATCAAAATACTGAACTCGGGTGATGATATTTTTTCCTCAGTCAGCAGTGCTGTGCGTCAGCCATAGACAAGTTACATCCAAAGAAGCTTTAGTCACTCATTAATTCATTTAGCTCTATATGTGTATTCTTCATCCTTGATATACAGAATACTGTTTCAACATGGGAAAAAAACAACAAATGTGGTATTTTTCCTAAGCAATTTTTTTCTAACTGGTGATTTCTTTTTTTGTTTTAAATTAGTAATAGTTAATAATATGATGCAGGTTTCTCTTTGTTTTTATCTTTTTGTAGGTGATTACAAGTGAGGAAGCAGAGAGACGAGGCCAATTCTATGACAACCAGGGAAATACGTACTTGTTTGATTTGGACTATGACTCAGATGAGTTTACAGTAGATGCAGCTCGATATGGAAACGTGTCCCACTTTGTGAATCACAGTGTAAGACCTTGGTTTATATCCTAAGCACTTAGAGAATTATCCTCATTGGGCCAGAAATATCTTCTCCTACTACAAATATTTCCTTATTATGTTCACAATTCTTTCTGAAGCTTTTCATGCTGACGCAGTCCAGGCAGTTAGACAGCACAGTGTAACGAATGGAATGCAATACTTACTTTTACTCAGAGTACGTACAAAATCTGGGAACGAAAGGCCGCACAAAGTGGGCATCTGGTGGTTGTAGGGTAGTCGCTGAGTCTGCTGGTTCTAGGCAACCAAAATAGGGTTGGTTGGTTTGATGGAGTAGCTGAAAGACATCTGACTGATCTGATTAAGAATTTCTCATGTGTTGAGTCAGATGATGGAAGTGCTGCGTTGTTTTGCAGCAGAGCAGGATTTTAGGGACGTGAAATGTCATCCGTCAAACACGAGTTGCTGGAAAAAAGAAACATTCCTATGCATTCTTTGGTACTTCTCTTGTGTGAGCACCTTTGCTTCCTTCTCAGGATGAAATGTTAACTTGTCAGGGAACGTAAAAGTGCATTTTAAACAGGACATTTTTTGTTGTGTTCTATTTGCTGTTGAACGGACGCACATAAAACATGAAACCTGAACTACACTTGTAAAGAAATTATCATGATGTTCAGCTCAATAATGATCTGCTTGTTACGGATGTATGCAGTCTCTGTTCTGCAAATGCATTGCGCTCGCATCTGCAGATCTGTGAGCTGATGACATCATTGGTATTTCATACAGGCTTGATAAAAGCATGAAGAGTTGTAGGTACAGCCTGCTCTTCACTTGTGGAAATGGAAATGAAATATCCGTGCACTTACGAAGTTAAAAGTCTGACTTGAAGTTTGCCTTCATAACATGGGATATGTGTTCCTTTTAAAAAGCACACGTGCAGTTTAACAAGTGTTTTAGTGACTTCTGAAACCTCATCTGTCAAAAACGAGAAAGCAGCTTATAGCTCAGGCTTAGTTTGCCTGACACCACTTCTCCTGCCTGTAACGGATCACTCAAAGCTGAGATTAGCAATTAAAAATAGTTACCTACAGTATGAGAATATTATTTCTGGCCTCGAAGCAGTCTTTACACTCATTATTCTGCATTTACGTCTGTGTGTCTTAAGGTGTTTGGTTATTTTTCTTTCAGCTTATTATTGCTATTATCATTCGTTTATTAATCATTTTTGTGGATTTAATAGGTAGATCTTAACCTTTGCCTTTTTTGTTGCCATATTTTGGAGTTACCATTATTTTAAATAGTCTGTTACATATTAATAGGCTTTGTACTGTGTGCAGGTTGGCTTCTTGAAAGAGCTCTGCTTTAAGCTCCAAATGTTCTCCTTTAATGCTATTTCAGAACTGATTTCAGAAGCTTAATGACTTGATTTTTAGACTCCTGTCACTAAGAACCATTTCTCCCTCTCCTGAATACTTCAGTCTCATTTACTGTGTATTTTTTTAACAGAAACTACATTAATTTTTACTTCACAGTGTGATCCAAATCTTCAAGTCTTCAATGTATTCATCGATAACCTTGACCTGCGTCTTCCACGAATAGCACTGTTTTCCACAAGAACCATCAAGGCTGGAGAAGAGCTGACCTTTGACTACCAGATGAAAGGTCTGCAGGTTTTATGTTGCTCTTGAGGGAAGCGGAGGGCACTGGGTGATTTTGCTGCAGTCTGACAAATGTCAATGTTTTAGGTCAGGCATTGCATCTCACTAGAACAGATGTCCCTCACTGACAGCGCAGACAGCGCGCAGCCAGAAGCTTTGTGTGCACCTCTAGTGCATTACTTCCTTCAGCACTCCTGGTTCAGAGCAAGGGGTTGTGGTTGGAACCTCTGACAAGGTAGCTTGCTTTACAGATTTGTCACAGGGCTGCTCAAAGTAATGGTCAAGAGAAAAAACATATTTGGAGACATTTAGAAAAGCTTCCCTTTAGTGAAGCTGGCATTTCAGGTAATCCACTTTCTAAAGAAGCTCCGTAGAAGCAACTTGCTAGGGACAGTTATGAAGGCAGTTGTAACAGCTGAGTGATGTAAGGTACCATAGCTGCATGTAGGGATTGTTATGCAGAGACTTCAGGAAGAAATGTTCTTGGTAAAATATTACCAGTTTCTTTGATTGTTGACTTTCCATTCAGGAATTGCTTTTTTTTTTTCCCCCAATGCAGTGTGAGACATTTGAATCTGGTTGGCAGTGGTGTTCTGTGTATCAAGCTTTGCATCCTTGCAAACCACTAAGCCACAACTTATTGTTTTCCCAGCTAATTAATTTCCAAAGCAGTATTTTTATGCTCCAGAGCTGTACCACATTCTTGCAGAAGCTCTCTTTCAACACTGACCAAGTTCTCTTATTGAAATCTCTTTTAAACCTCCCTTTTCTTTTGCGATGTCAGTGATACTGATGTTCAAGGCAGACTGCAGTCTCAACTGACCAGTGTGCCTACGGGCTTGAGCCTAAGGGGCCTGCATTCATTGAGCTTTGGATGCTGACATGTGTGACAAGTGTTGGATAAGCAGTTGTAATGGGGGTGTTGATAGAATTCAGCATAGCTTCACACACGGTTCTTTTAAGAGCTGGCCTGGTAGAAAGCTTTTTGAAGCCATTTGTCTGTCTTGAATTCCTAGCTCAGTTTCAGTCTTTCCATTAAAATGTCCTTATTTGTGTTTATCTGTGTCACAGGTTCAATAGATCTGACTTCAGACTCTGCTGATGGTCTGAGCTCATCCAGAAAGAGGATCAGAACAGTCTGTAAATGTGGAGCTGTGTGTTGCAGAGGTTATCTCAACTGAGTTTGAGTACCCAAAGTCACAAATACTCGGTTCTCTTCTGAAAGGGTTTTAAGGAGACTCTTCTTTCATACATATATTATTCTTACAGCTTATGTAAAGAAAGAAAACGAAAACAAGACGTTATGTTTGTAATTGAAATGGCATTGGCCAAAGAAAGAGATCTAGTGTTTCAGGTTGAAACTGATAATGTGGATTAAAATTTAATTTTTCTATCATTGTTACTTAGGAAGCAGTAAAGTATATGGTAAGAAAACTCCTGAAAATGTACCTTGATTTGAATATTAAATGTAAGCTCGCAGTGGTAGGCCTTTTAGGAGCTGATTTCAGTGGGATAAAGTGGTGTTGCATATTTTCCGTACCTTGGAAAGAAGGTATTAGAAAGCATTCAATTTGAGTCCTAAATCATAGCAGACAGTCTTTCTTTTGGGTTTTTTTCCCTTTTTTCTTTTTGTTTTTTGTGGTGGTGTGTAAAAGAAAGGCTGGGAGAGAGAGAGCAGCAATAACATTTATGGCACCACGATGAGAGGCATCGAACCACGTCTAGAAGAAGGCTGAGAGGAATGCAAATTGTAAAAGCTCCATTGAATTCCACGCAAGTAAAGTCATCAGTATTAGTTGAGCCTGGGGGTCTTAAACACCTTTAGCTGATGTCGCGTTGTTTAGAAGCTTTATGAATGATTTCTTAAACCGTTACGTTCTGACTTTCAGTTCAGATTCTGTAGGAGGTCTTCATTTCATTGTAAATATTGGATTATTATTGGTAACACGCACTGTTTTATTTTCATGGCAGAAATTCGGCAGTCATTCCTGAAAAAGAATTACTGGCTACAGTTTGGAAGTAGAAAATAAAACAATGTAAGGAAAGCAGCCTATTGCCCATCAACACTGATGCGTTCTGGAGATCTACTTTGTTATCTGTTAGGTGTAGAAATAGCCTGGGAATTGATTTGTATTAACAGTTGTTTTTTGCTTAAGTTTTTACATACTGTGACTTTTTTTTAACAACCTAGTGACAGATTTTTAAGATATTAGGCCTATTTTTCTCTTGTTGCAAAAATATTAACTTCAGTGAAGTTAGGCTAGGGTTGAGCTACCCATTTGCTGTAGTCATTTGTAACGCGTTCTTGAATGTAAAAGCTGAGAAGAATACTGTTCTTCAGCTGCTTGAATCATTTTATTATTATTACCTTAAAGTTGTCTTGATCTGTTCATAATATGTGCTAAGTTTTGCTTGGCTTCAAAGACACTGAAGAGCGCTTGAGTTTGGTTATGAGTGGAGTTAACGGCCAAGGTCCATGCTCTGGGGATATTCGAAGGGCTTTATTCTCATGGATGAAAAGCTTGTAAAACTTGCATGTTGCTTACAAACGATTGCTTACAAAATGTTGACAGTCAGGCAGAATGTTGTTGCTCCCTAAATGGATGCTAGCTATGTATCATAGGTCAGCTAGTTGCCTTTATAAGGTGCACAGCTGTTGTCTCAGGTGAATGAAGTCAAGTACCCGGCATATATCGGTTTACTTAATTTGTTAGAAAATGCCTTAAACTTCACGCCAATCCCGAGCACTCCAAGAAGAGTGTTTCAGAGGATAACACAGGTTGTCTGTTGATTAAGAAGCACCGTTGCATCGGCACTGAACATCCGGCTCTTTGGTAGAAAGTGTCATTTTATATGCTTATAGACATTGAAATCGGTTTCTCAGTTGGAGCAAAGAGCGTGGGCCGCTGAAAGTCCTGTCTGAGTTTTGTAATCTACGACACAAAGAGATACGTGTTGAAATTGTTTTACGTGAGTAGGAGGAAACTTACTTATGTTTATAAGTATTTGACGTTAAGAGGCTCAGCTGTATCCACACACTTGGATAAATGCTCAAGCTAGTGAATCTACAAAATGTCACTTCTCCAACCATCTTTTATTTATTGAAGTGGAACGTGGAGCTTTAACAAACTCTAGGTTATCTTCTGTCATTTGGAGTCGTTTGCTTTCTCTTACATGTAGCCTAATTTAGAAACGCATTCCACACGGATGGAATCTGCAGCCTCCAGCTCCTGAATCTGCTGCAGCCTGCAGCCTTTCCTTGGTACAGGAGTGTGAGAGTTCTGCAGCAAGAAATAGATTCCTTACCACATGGGTTTCTCTGGCCTCTGCTGTGCAAGTTGACAGAATGCTTTATCACCCTCTTTGATTTAAAAGTCACAAATAAAACACACGTTCAAAGATAAAGTCTTACCAGTTGTACTTGAGTTCCGTGTCTGCCTCTTTCCCAAGGCAGTATATGTTATCACCAGCATTGAAGTAACAAACACTGTTGTTCTATAAGGATATGTACGTTACCTCTTGTGTGTTAAATAAAGGACCTTTAATTTATGTTCTGGGAGGTAACAGTATTTTGTATTTATTCGAAGTAAATTCACATATCCAGTTTCTAATTTAGAATACTGAACAGTGTTTATATCTACATATTCGGTGCATTTGCTTTTGCAGTTCGTAACTGAGCTTAATGGAATACTGCATCCCTTTTAAAACTCCTTCTGCTGTTTCTATGAGTTCAGGGGGGAAACTGCCAAATTGGAAAAGAAGAAGAAAGGTATTTTCCATTTCTTAAGTAGCCTAAACCAGCTTAGCTTCTGCCTTTGTTTTGCTTGGGGGTCTGTTTAATATCATCACAGGCACTACTTCAGTTGTGTATGTGTACTTCTTAAGAGTCAGGTAGCCTGTGCTCTATCATCTGGCTTATTTTTCCTGTTGGTTTTGTTTTCTGAGGTAGCAGAACTAATGCTGCAAGATTATCTGTAAGATTGTCTATTTATTTAATCTCAAAGTTAAGTCGATCTTTGGGTTATTTCTAATGTATGTCTTAGGACTGTGTACTTTAGCATATGCAGTTTGTAAGCTCAGGAACATTTTCTTCTCATAACGTGTGATCTCTAGTATTGCTATCTTCCTACAGTTTTGGACAAAATAAATTAAATTTAGTTTTTTTTTCTTGCTGTTGTCATTTCTGGGGAAGAAAACATCCTACTCTGTCAGCTGCAAGGGTGCAGTTTATTGCTGTCCTATATACAGATGTTTTAGCACCGAGAGGACTGCAGTTGAGCAGTCATGAGGAAGCCACGTGTTTCCTATTCAATCCATGGCAGGTTGGAACTGGTATAAATAAGTGAGGCTCCCATCTACTGAAGCACACTGTAAACTCAGCCCTGATCTGAAATTTATCCTACAGTTAAGGAATCAAGCCAACAGATAGAATTCTGCTCTCTGTGACTTTATTCAGAGGTAGATACAACAGCAGTGTCATTCACTTTAGCCTGCATGCAGCGTGGAGGGCTGTCACACTGAAAGGCTTTTTAATTATTTAGGCCTTAAGCCTCGTGGAGTGGGGAACTCAGAGGTTCCTTCTGTTGTTGGGGTCTTTTTTTCCTAAAAGGACTGAATAGCAAAAACCCAAAGCTGCAATGCCCAACCAAAAGAAAGGGACTAACAAGTTCTGCTTGGTTTCAAGAGAGATGAGTTTCATTTTACAGAAGCACCGCTGTCATTGGCTCATCTGTTCTGCAGTTCTTTAAAACAACTGCAGTGAAAAGCTGGGATTTCAGGAAGCTGAAGTGCAGCTCATTTCAGTATTTGTATGGTCACTTGGGGAAGATGCCATATTCTTCCCCCCCCCTCCCAGTTACACATATGTGGTATTGTATTAATGCCTGAGATCACATGTAGAAGGCAAGCTCTTAGAGCTCACAATTGATAGAAGAAAACACTAAATTTAATTTAGTGTTCCACCTCTAGCTTTGTTTGGTCTATTGTCTATCCAGCTACAGCCCGGGAGAACCAAACCTTAGGAGGTAGAATGCTTTTATAGTCCTTTTCAGAAGCACTTCTTTCAATATTTCATGGAAAGAACAATGAAGTTATACAGACCGCAGAAGTCTATTTGTAAATGTAATACAAAAGATTGCATAGATCAGCATAAGTGTAAGCAACAGCAATAAAAAGAAGAATAATATCAAGTTTAAAGAACAGATTTCACTATTATCGTGATACAATCAGTTCTACCTCTTTTCAGGAGAGTTTGTTCTCATTATGCTCTCACCTGCTGCTAGCTTCTTATATAAGTAGTGCAGTTTATCTCGTTGAGGTATTTCAGCTTCTGGAGTTAAAGGGATTTCGAAGTCAGAGGAGCTCTGAGAGTCCCTCTTCAGCTCTAGATCAGGAGTCCTGGAACTGTCACTTATTTCCACCAGCAGATCTTGAGTTGGAGCAGTGCCAGCTTCTGCATCTTTCTCACAGTCTTCGCTTTTCAAGTCACAGATGACATCAGAAGCACAGGATGGATTTTGGCCAAGTAGTTTCCACCTACTGTCGTCAGTTTGACTATCCTTGGGGGTCTCATGCAATAGCAAAGCTGTTCTGCTGCCACCTCTGCTGAAGCAGCTGAAGTCAGCAGCATTTCTCTCTTGGGAAGTAATGAGAACAGTGTCCATTTGGCTATCCCAGCCCTGGCTCCCTTGTTCTGATATGTGCGTCGATTGAGAAGAATTTTGGGAGGAGATGTGAGTTGAATCACTCACTCCATCCGAATCACTGAAGAGTGACTGGGACCCACCAGCATCTGCTGAAGATGGGAAGTTGTCCTCATTTTCAGAGCTTTCGTCTACTTTGTTACCCTTAAAAAACATATCCCAGCTAGGGATATCGGCATTAGACTCCTGTTGGTTGCTAGGTATTCCATTGCAACTTGCTATGGGATTGGAATCTGGCTCATGGGAAAGAACCTCAGCTGTGTTTTTTTCAGAATCATCTTTGTCGTCATCGTCGTCATCATCATTTGACTCCTCACAGTCCACGAAGTCTACCTTGAGAGAGGTGTAAGTTGTGTTTGCTCTGTAGCTTTCTGTGCTCTCATTTATGTTTCTTTCGGCATTTTCAGGCTGTGCAGTTTTGGATGGCTTACTTTCTTCTCCCCGATATTTTGCAACCTTAGGCCTTGCAGATAATTCTGTATCAAAGAGCTCGTCTTCATCTAGCAAAGAAGTTGAAAAAAAGAAAAACAAACCTAAGAAAATGTTGTTGAGAGCAAAGTTTGGACAAAAAATAATTTCATGAAGTTATTTAACTCAAATGGAAGCTTAGCAGGACTTCAGTGAGCACACCTGCCTTGCCTAATACCTCAGTGCCTTACAGTCTGCAGCAATTAATTCTACCATTTTGGTTTTCATTACTCACAGTGTTAATGAATTCTATCAGAGCCTTCTTCATTGACTAGAGGCCTTAAGTTCTAGCATTCTGTTGGAACACTGACTGCATTGGTAAAGGAGACCTCTTAAACAGTAACCCTCAGAGCCATTACTTGCCAAATTAGATAGTTAAAAAAAGGAAAAGAAATACATCAGCAAAAGGTACTGCTGAAAGTAGGCTGCATGTTATTAGCAAAGTTATTTCTGCTTGCTAGACATAAACACAACAACCAGAACTCTTTATACTAGAATGAAGAGAAATTTAATCATAGAAATAAAGGGGTCTCTAGTGTCAAACAACTATGAAGTTCTTGTTGCTGAAGGAACTAACGTCACTTCTTCCATGTTTTGAACGAGGGCTGACTCAAAGCCAACAGGTGGAACAGTTAGAAGCTGGTAGGGCAGGTTCATATGCATGGTGCAGATCACACAGTGCCGGTAGATACTGATCTAGATTCATTTACCTAGACCTCAGTCATGTTTTGCCAGGACTACATCAACCTTGCATACCTGGCACTTCAAAAACAGCTGAAAAGAATGCAGCAGGCCCAAAGTCATCCTCTAGTTATGTGGGTTTCCAGAGGCTTTATGTAACACCCACTGCTGTATATAGCAACCACCATAATTTCAGAAAGATAGTAGGTGCTAAAAAGCCAGCTGTTCAGAATAATGAAGAGGACCAGTTCTTCTGAAATACCACACTGTGCTTCCACAACACAGGACGTGATGCAGGGAAAAGTTTAAAACCAGCTTTATTAGTGATAGTCTAGGATGGTGGAACAGAATGCTTCTAAAAACACATATGGCTGTTAAGAACATTCTAGCTGTATTTCTTCTCTTGCTTTGTACACAAACTAGTGAGCACTGTGGCTTTTGGCACCTCTTGTCTTTGACTTTCATTTAGGTACCACTGTCAGCACTTCTTACCCGTATCAGATAAGCTTCTTTTGCAGGCTCTCTTCAGTGTTCCTAAGGGTTTGTACCTGGGTTCTGTGTTTCTCCTGTAGGATCTGCATAACGGCTGTAATCTGAGGTAAATGAAGCAATCGGTATTGAGAACTCAGCAGATATTTTCAGGCACAAAAGTAACTCTTTCGACGCTGCTTCATGCCTTTCACAGGCACTGCAGCAAAAGTGTTAAAGCAAATGCAGCAATAGATGGGGAAAAGGGTAACACTTTGGTGAGCTGAGACAGCTTAAAATGCTAAACAAAAAAAACCTGTTGTTTTTATTTATTTACCTTAACATGCACAGCATTTGGAAACTATCTTTTGGGCCCTTGTTTAGAGGAGACAAGATGACAGGGTTGAAAATCTGACTGCAGGTTTATTCAGTTATTGCACAGTATCTCCTTTCCTATTAAGGAAAAAGCAAAAAGGAGCAAAGAAGCAAGTCCCCATTTTGTTCAGATTGAGTAATATCACTACTATTCTACTCCACAACACAACTAAGCTGCCACAACCTTTAGCAGTGTGTGACTATAGGCCTGTGTGATACTGTACATGGGTGCTTGCACAGAGATGGGGAGTTCAAATTGCCCGAAGAAATTCTTTCTTAGAAACTTCCCAGAAATAGTACTGACAAGCAGAAATAGGTCAATAGGTAAAGAAAGTGGGATAAATGTATATTCAGATGCCACCCAAACACAGTTATCAAAAAAGCCTCTGGACACAGATATAACTGTAACTAAGAAAGAAGTTTAGAGAGCTGAATATGGATTAAATAAACTGCATTATCAGAAGAGTTAAGTAAAAAGCATTGGCCTGCTTGAAAGGCTGGGATTCAGGAAAGTTGGGATCCTTACAAGGACCCGGATTAGGTAACTTTCACTCACAAAGCAGCTTACTGTCACTTACATTTCCATAACTTTGTCTTCTGACCCACCCACTGGTAGTACGTTGGGATACACGTTCACAGGACGGATATAGCTCAAAAAGTCCATAATCTAAATTGAAGAGAAGGAGAAACCGTTTAAGAAGTTGCATCACCAGTTAATAATTCCACTTAAAAACTGCACACAGTAAGTACTCTCCAGTTGTCTGATACAAAGAATGATATGACCCATAAGTCAAACACTGTGAAAGTGTAACAGTAACACGGGTCTGAAAAGATGCTAAGAATTCAACCTCACCTAACCACCTCACAGTATCACCAACTACACAGACAATCACCAGCTCTGAAGGAAAACATCTGACAAACCAGTGATGATGACTCCAGCAAGTTCCCTGGGAACATGATTCGGTGCTTCACCACCCTCACTACTGCAGATCTTATCAGCCTTGCATTCTTCCTACTGGACTTTGAGTCCTTATTTTTGCAGATGAGAATATCCCTTTCAGTCTACTCAGTACTGCAAGTATACAAACCTCACTGTATGAAGAGTGGAAAGAGAAACAAGCTCTGTATGTACTCTCTCCAGTCCTACAAAAAGAAAAATAAGAGGCACATAAATTAGCTGGTTTTCAAGCTCACTTAACAGAGAAGATTAACTTAGTCCATAACAGTCCATTCTGAGATTCAGTCACACACACACACACCTCAAATGGATTTATGTATGGCCTAATGCTCACAGAATCATAGAATGGCCTGGGTTGAAAAG
>PPHD01008677.1:0-21494 GCA_002909625.1 Bambusicola thoracicus | reverse complement strand
AAGATAATAAATGAAAGAGTTTTGAAAGTTTTGCATAGCTCCACAAACAAACATTTATGTGGAGCACTTCACAGTCCATTTTCAATGCTTCCCAACACCACAGAGGTAAGTTCAAGAGCATACCAGTACTACAGATTTGTCAACATAAACAATCTATAAGAAAGAGAAACCACTTCCTTCCGCAACAACATCTTCCAGCATGTTCCAAAGTTGAACAAAAACTTCTTTCCACTTCCCAACACTGATCATCTCAGAGCTAACAGCCAGAAAAATGCAATGTCAGCTTAGACCTAGATCATCCTTCCATACATAACAGTAATTTCTGGAGAGGTCAGAAATAGAAGAATATTAAATGGATCCCAGCAAAGAAATTATGAGTGCATGGTTTATGCATGCATGAGAGGTTTTAGAAGGCATTGCATCTTCTGGCATCCATGAAAGCTTATGTTGGCAAACAATAAGCTTCAAAAAAGGCATAAAATGATCTATCCTTTCCACAAAATGAGTTCCCTTCCTTTCCTGTCACTCTGCTATAAATACCCCCTCAAATATCCCCTAGATATGTTTTATTTTTTTTCTATCTAAAGTTGTTCTCAACGACAGATTCTGTGTTATTCAGTTTTCTCTTTATTTGGTTTGATTCTTGAACTGTGAATATGAACAGTTCTTGTTCTACACCCTGGGAGGCCCTCACAGGGCACAAAAGACTACAGTGATCAGCAGAGGCCACTGGCCCACTAAATTCTGCTGACAGCAGTTCAAGCTCACTCCGAAATGCTTACTGGTAACAATTTCTACATTAACACATTTGTTGCATGTCCTGCTGCAATTCTTGCCCAAATGCCAAGCAAAACATGATACTTGACAGAAACTAACAGGCCCGTGACCATATAGCACAGTACACTGCTTGCCCACTAGGAAATGCAGATAAAGACCACTCTTTCCTATGTAATGGTTGCTGAAAACACTGAAGGACGACAGACTCTCACATATGTGCCTGACTTTCTACCTTGGTGAAATAATTCTCCTGCTACGTCCATCAAAGTCTTCAGAAATGTCATTCCCGCTAAGAGTCCTAGATTTTTCACAGTATGTTCAACTTTGTGTTTTGGTCTACAGCAAGGTCTAGTCTATAACATTGTCATAACCCTACTGTATGACAGGTATAAGAGCAAACATCATTTTATTGGTTTTACACTAACACTGTGTACACTCCATTTTGAATTTTGCATTTGCTTAGCGTAGTAAATGTCACAGTCCTCCTTAGGATTTTCCTTTTGACCTGCCAATAAACCCAAGCTGCACAAGCTTACATGTTCCTGTGAAGACATGGTAAATGAGACAGGAATTACCACCTGCTGTTCACTTGCACTTCCTAAGGTTACAGCCAGCTGCTGCTATTTCACATCAAATCACACAGGCTTCAGGCCAGAGTGGTCTTGACACCCTTTATGGCTGCTTTCCCTCCTCCCCAACACCACCTCCAGTTCTAATTAATCCCTCAGACCAAGTGGCAGTCCTGCAGCTAATTATTTTACCTGCCCTGGGGAACGCAATGTTTGGTATCACCCTGTACAGTGCTATGGACTCTCAGCAGGAGCTCTTTTATATAATCCCTTTTATCATAACTGCTGCTTTCTCAATCAGCAGATCTGCTAAGTAAAACCACAATGCTCAGAAATTATGCTCAGAAAGGACAAAACTGGATAAAGCTAGCACTTGACTATTTTAGTTCTATTATTAGATGAATTTTCAGTGAGGTAAACATCTTCTCCACACAACTCAGGAGTTCTGATGACCATAATCATAAAAAAAAATATCCTCTTGAAGCCATGCATACCCTTACTGAAGCTGGTGGTAAGCATCCAGTAAGATCCAAGATAGCCACATTGGTCCTCACAGTAAAAATCTTCAGTTCAGGGTTATCATGTTTCTCTCCAAATTCCATACTCTCTGTAGTTATAAGAAGCAGGTGAGTGGTTCAAATCACTTCTATGATATTTGTTAGGCCTGGGGGAAGCATTTTTCAAGAGCTGGCTTTGATCAAACTGCTCTAACTCAAGTGTTCAGTACTGTAATACTTTTGTGGGACAGCTGTCATTCTAGATGAAATGCCTACATAATGTTTTCTCAGTCACGGGACAGAGCTTGAGAAAGAGGAACAGGATGTACAGAGACTTCCTTCCTCACCATTCCTCTGGCATTACTAAAAAGGAACAAGATGCAAACTGATGAGTGGTGAGTAAAGACATGCACTGACTAACTCTTAAGATGGAAATGACAACATCCTTGTCTTGGGAGCAGGTATGTGGCACTCTTCTCTCTAGTGTCACAGCTGTTCTGCATTCCCCAGCAGTACCTCATGAGCCAAACATCAAAGGCATAGCTTGGCCCTGGAGAGTCATCCACTGCCAAAAGAATGCTCCTGAGTACTCTGAGCTGAGGCACATCTCAAGACTGAGTGTTCCAGTGCTTCAGATCAAGTGAGCAGCCAGTGCAATCTGAGTTCCTTCCAAACCTCATTCCGATTTGATTCCCTGCTTTCACGTTAATGGAAAACAGTGGAGTCAGAACAGCCTAAAACTGGTCAATTTGTAAAGATAAGTAGGCTCAGAAATTGACTACGTAAATGCCCCTTTTGATTTTTTACAGAATAGGTAATAAAGTCTCAGAATTGACTACTTAAAGGCAAGCTGGCATTAAACTAAATAATGGGAAGTTTTCTCTATGAGTTTGCTTTAGTCAATGTTAAATTAACAGAAAGAATTGTGTAAGTTTTTTCAGCCTTCTTACTGTGGCATAATGGGAGTATAGTTCAAAACAGTGGTTAGACATAGTTTAGAACTAGAACTTGCATCTACACAGGACAGTAAAAAACAAACTGCATGGGTAGTCACACTGCTAAAGCATGAACTTACAGCAGCACCGTGTGAATTATATTTGAAGTAGTGCATAAAAGAAGAAAATACACTTTTATACACACCTAAGAATATCACCTAGGGAACAACATCTCTATATTGCCACATTTACTGCTTTTGGTACAATATTCATATAAAGGAAACCAAAGACTATTTTATCATGAAATAAAAAGCTGGGGAAAACACTAATTTCTGCTAATGAAAGCTGAGCAGTCCTTCTATTAAGACAGATAAAATTTATGAGGAGTATTTATAGAAAAAAAAGGTAAGCGTTCAGTAGGATATAATCAAACATCACCAAGGATAACCATGGGAAGACATTGTCAGAATATGTCCAAGTTATGCAAAGTTACATTAAATTAACATAATACTCTGATTGTAAAACTATACATATTTGCTGTGACAAAAATGTTGGAGTTTGCTTTGACAAGATGTTGAATCAAGATACAAACTAGGTGTCTCTGTTTGGGAACAAAGCTGCTTGTCACACTGCTGATTTATGTGCATTTGGTACAATTAGTAGTACCTCAAAAACCGGAATCTTGCCTTTGTAAGGGCAAGGAATCAGATTAATTTACATAACTACTCCCTATTTTATGAAGCAAACCTGTTCCTTTATAAAAAAAAATGCTAATCCTCAAATGAAAAAAGAAGACTAAGTTTTAGAAGAAGGTAAAGAGTTATTGATCATGGGCTATTCATCAGTGAGCAATTAGTACTTTTTGATTTATGAATGAAATACTAATTCTAATGATGACAATACAGATTTTCCATTTATGGTCTGAAGGAGCAGGAAAAGGCTCAAAGTATTTTCTTTTTAATATATTCCTTAGAGATATATTAAGGATAATATACACACATTAAAGAAGAGGCTTTACTTATTTTTCTATGAAAAATAACAGGTCAGAATGCATTCCTGAGATAACTTCAATTTCCCTTTAAAATGAGACAATTTATAAATGCAATATCCATAATGTAAGAAGTGAAGCAATACTTAAGATTATATTTATAGCCTACACTGATATCACCACAGGTTGCTCTGAAAGCACTGTCTTCTAATTATTTCCATGGAAACTACAACAGATACAAAGTGCACAATAACACTGTTTGATAGAGCAAATTCCCACCAACAAAAAACTGTTTTTCAACACAGACACCACCATTAGCCTATTAATGCAGATGAGCTAATTGAGATGCTCTTCATTTTGTGGTATGACAGCTGCTCACAGCCATCTGGAACGTGGCTTATCTTTCACATCACTATCACCACTGCTGAAATGCACCACCCATCCTCTGACATCGCGGGCCACCAAAATAAGAGGTGTTACTTTTGGAGCAGCCCTTTTATAAATCCAAATACGTACATATATATTTCAGTAAATAGCCTGCCTCCAGGCCTATGTTGTCAATGGTAGGCAAATTTTAAGTAGTTTTCCAGCACAGAAGAGTAGAACCTGCAAAATTTCTATTGCAAAGCAGTGATTTCTCTTCAGCAGGCAGTAAGTAAGGAGTTAATATATTAAAGTAAACAAGAGGGATGAAAGGGTTAAATAGAAAAGCACATTACATCACTATCTGAGCCTATCTGCTTTAACAGTATATAAAGAACCTGTTTAACCCTCAAAACAATAAAGGTTATCACAGTAAAATAAACTTCTGAATACTTCCCCTCCCCTCCCCCCCCCAACTTAATCTCTTCTGTTGCAGAAGTTTGAGAGATTTTATCAATTTTGTGCAAAGCCAGCAGCTGGGAAAGTTTACTTAAATAGAACAAAAGGAGAGAACGATTTCATGAAAATCTTTTAGTGTGACTTCTTACTGTACTAAAACCAATTTAAACCAACTGCTAGCCACTGATTTCTAGACCTGATAAAGAAGGAATCACTAGTACATCTAAAGGACAGAAGATACTTGTTACATCAATTAGAGAAGGACAACAATAGGCTGATCAAGACAAACAGTACTAGACAATCCACTCCCAGACATTCATCTCTGGTCTGCTTCCATTAATCAGGGTACAATCTCTTCTGTGTACACACCATATGAAATCTTCAAAGGCTTTTTTAAACTGGGGTAGAGCTCAGCAACTGGAACCAAGAGTTGGATTGGTATCAGCATTCATCCTAATAGCCCCAAACCTAAAAACTACCCTATTTAATTTTGGTGTGGCTCAGTGCGGTAATGCAAATCTGCATGACATATCACTGGGCCACGTCCTCTGCAAAAAGAAAAGCATAGAAAAAGACTGTTGGTTTTTCATTTGACCAAAATGTTTAGTCTGCCAGAATATTAAGGTAACAAGTAGAGATCTGATATAAAAATATTTAACCTTTTTTCTTTTTTCTTTTTTTTAAGTTCTTCAAAGATCATTACTTTTGAATGTAGCCACCACTAGCTTATCTGTGGTTTCATGAGATTGTAGCCGTATTAACCTGATGTTCAAATTCACAGTCAGAGCATGAACTTCTACATCATCCACAACACTGGAATGCTGGTTTTGCTTACATATGGACATAAGTGGATTACGCCATCTGCTATTAGGAACCACAGCCCTTCCACCATTTCTGTAAGATAAAGACTGGTCAGCAGTCCGAATACCTAAGAAAACCATTCAGATTCTTCCAAAAAAGCCCCCTCTCCTCAATATATGGAAAATATTTTCTAAAACATTTGAATTTCAAAAAAGTTTGGCATACAATCAGTGTTTCTAGGGATCACAAGAAAGAAGTTTTGGAACACATGATGACTGGTTTTGCACTTTTGACAATATTTCAAAAGGAAGGATCTTTCATACCTAACAACCACTGCTCAAAACTTGTAGTGGTATTCTTAAGGATAAAAAGCAATATTTTTTTTTGTTTCTTAAATGATTTTCTTTCAGAAGAATTTTAAGAGCTTACAGTTCCACTCTGACATGGAGAGTCTCCACATTTTGTTTGGGTTTCTTTTGTTAATGAAAAATATTTGGTGAAAAGAAAGCAGCTTTTAAAAAAATGAAGGATCATTATAAAATTTTGCAAAATGGTTTGAAACAAATGAAATCTTTACTACATTAAGAGCTGGATTCAAACAATATGTCATAAACCAAATAAAATTCAAGCTCCTTATCTCTAAAAGATGGATCAGCTCTAAGATGTCTGTCATGTCTAGACATTATATCCAATTCATTTGCATATTTATCAAGCCCAAATGCTGATATCATTCCACAGTCACCTACAGGTGCAACACTCCTCTAAAATACTGTGGTATGGAGTCACCACCAAAAACATTTATTTGACTAAGGGAATGGTGAAATACTATGTGCAAAGGTAGCCAACCAGTTTTAAACGTACTTAGTTTCATTTGGAGCATGACTGGATGACACATATAATTTCCATTAATTATACTGTAAATCTCTTGGCACAGTAACCCAAGCAGGCTCACCCTGAAGACAGTTATCAGAAGAGATAACTGCTGTACCATGAAACAGTAAGCAGTCAGAGGGATCATAGTACTTACTACTCCTGAGATATACAGAGAGGGAAATAAAAGGAGAAGCTACTGTGGAACACACAAAAAGCCACTCCAAAAAAAAAAAAAAAAAAGAAAACAGCCAACCAAACAAAGAAACGAACAAGGTGACTGGGCAAATTACGCTATATGCATGTTTCAAAAACAGGTACTTTACTACAGCATGCACTGACTATAAAAACAGTGAGCAAAGCTGCTGCTAGATCACAAGGTGTTATTCACTTCTTTCCCCTACTGCCGACCTCATTTGATTCCTTCTCCTGTATTCAGACAGCCTCAATTGGCACACACTTTTGTACCTATGACTTTATGATGTCTATAAACCCAAACTTCTTAGGTTGGAAAGTTTTTTGGTTGTTATCAGCACTTGATTAATTAGTAACCCAGGAAGGACTCTGCTGCTCTCCAATAGAGGAGTGTGATTTGTGTTAAGCAGGACACAGAACAAGAAAGACGCAGAGCTCTTGGAATTGGTCCAGAGGAGGGCCACTAAGATGATCAGAGGGCTGGAGCACCTCTCCTGTGAGGAAAGGTTGAGGGAACTGGGATTGTTTAGCTTGGAGAAGAGAAGGCTCCAAGGATACCTCATTGTGGCCTTCCAGTACCTGAAGGGAGCGTATAAACAAACAGGAAGGAGAACGACTGTTTACATGGGCTGATAGCGATAGGACAAGGAGAAAAGTTTTAAACTAAGACACGGGAGGTTGAGGTTAGATATTAGGAGGAAGTTTTTCACACACAGGGTGGTGATGCACTGGAACAGGTTGCCCAAGGAGGTTGTGGATGCCCCATCCTTGGAGGCATTCAAGGCAAGGCTGGATGTGGCTCTGGGCAGCCTGGTCTAATGGTTGGTGACCCTGCATATGGCAGGGATGGGCGAAACCAGATGATCTTTAAGGTCCCTTCCAACCCCAGCCATTCTATGGTTCTATGACAATAGTAACTGAACCCTGTAGGTAACACAGCACAGACAACACCAACAACAAATTCAGATAAATATATTATGACTTTACATAATCATACTAACTGCAAAAAATAAAAAGGACAGTAAAATTACAATTTCAAAATATTCTGCATACTTCACAGAAAAAAAAAGATTACTATTATGTAAATCTTCACAAAAATGCAACTAAAGAAGGAAATCATTGCATTATTAGAACAAAATAACCAAACATTTTCTAATGAAGCACAGATGTAAAGAAGAATGAACTGGCACAGCAAACCTATCAGAACATTTACCCCTGTATTCTTCTTTAGTTCTCTGTTAAAATAAACATGATGTTTAAAAATTAGAAGAAACTTTATATAATATAACTAAGCAGTGTTCTGTTTAAGTGTCTAGATGTGTTTAAGAGGTGATAATATCATTAACAATATTAAATACATATATTTCAGGAAAATGAGCTAGTACATGCATAGGTATTTGTTTACAATTCAATAAATAATAAATATGAAATCAGGAACTACATTTATTAAAACTCCACTGACCCTCTGCATTGTGGGAGCCCATGCAAGCCATGAAAACATTGCTGGGGAAACTGAAAGGTTTGGTTAGGAAAGCCAGCGTTTTCGTAGCAGAGCAAAATCACTGAAACCTGCTTCTACTCATAAGGGAAGTTTTATATTTTAATGCATTACTTACTGTTGTTACTCAGGTCTTCTGAGACGCTATTTGATCACGTTCAGTATTACTGTCCTGCAGACACTGACTTCAACATGCAGGGTAAATGCAGCTAATAAGCATAATTAGCTCAGACAGTGTATTTAATTTAGTTTTGCGCTAAGGACTAATTGCCTACTCAGCGAAGGGGAAGTGTAACGTTTTTTTAAAATGCTTACCCGAGGGCCCTGATCACCTTGATCTCCCTGCAAAGTGGAAAGATGAGATGATAGGTTTAACACAGCATCTGTGTGCTACCCAGCTCTCTTACATCATCTAACATTACACTGGGTCAATACAAACTGTGCCTTTCATTCATGCTGCGACGTATTTTCATTCACCTGGGAAGCGTCACCCGTACATCAACTCACCTTCTCGCCTTTTGGACCAGGAGGGCCCTGAAAGAAATAGAAAGAAAGAATTAAAGTAATGAATTAATGACATCGGTGAAGCTAAGGGACACTACAAGAAAGATGTGTGAGGAAACGAGTGATTCCTGCATAACAATGTGTTCCCTTGTTGTTTTTTGCACTGGATGCCGGTGGTATTTCAGAGACCGCTTCTTTGCAGTAATAACTATAGGCACTGTGCAGTTACTCTTTGAATACTTTGCTCCCTCCATCTGCTAAATCAGACTGCTTAGATAAGCAAAACTATGTCTGATATGGCAAAATTTCTATTGATTTCAATTATGGGCAACAATTTATCTCCTGTTAGATAATAATGTTTTCTAACACTGTAAAACTTCTTTTCAAGTGCAGTTAATAAATTCAGAGGCTTATAAATCTGCCATTTATTTTGGCACCCTTTGTAGCTTGGATTGCCAAAGAAAAATGAATTAGAGAATCTAAAAGCAGTGCTTTCATATCTATCTTTGGAAACACTGAAGTTGATGTTTAGTCTCAAGCACACTATTTTAGGTAAAATAAGCTCTTTTATGAGAAATCTGTGAAACACGATTCTGCAGAAGTAATATTTATTGATACTTACCACCAGAAAAACAGAAAGGCAACAGTATCACAAAACAGCAAGGTCCTTTCATTTCCATTTTTATTGAGCACCTTCCAGAAAGCTACTCACAGGTTACTGAAACTACTTTTCAGGTTAGTGTCTCGTGAGTAAAAATGCTAGCAAGTCTGCAGAAAACCAGCTGCTTACACAGAGCAAATGCAACCTCCAGCTTTCTGAAAGATGCACGGGTGTTTCATTACAAAGAAGGACCTGAGGTACCTATGAAAGCAGCTGGAAACAAAGAAGGAGCCACCCAAGCTAGACTGTCCACTATTATGACAGAAAGTGCTGCGTATGCTTGTATACATATTGCATGTCAAACAAGAAATTGTTACAACAGAATTAAAAATAACTGAGGTTACTGAGAAGAGTGCACTTAGGCAGTTTCACAACTTGCACTTGCAAAAATTCATGTGGCCCACATAAACACAAGCGCAGGGAAGATCAGCCTGCTAGATATTTTAGAAGTGATCAACTACGTGCAACTGATAATTCCTACTGTAGCCAATTTTCTGCTTATTATTAAGGATTTCTGATTCATGCCAGAGAAGAGCATCTGCTGCTAAATCTTTCAAGGAGTTAAAGCGTATGCCATTTCTTCCACAACCTGCCACCTCTTTTGCCTGCTGCAGAGGCCAGGGACACAAGTCTGTTACCTGGCCTCCCTTCCTCTTCCTTAGGGAGGGCAGCGCTTACTGCAAGCTGAGTTGAAGTCGCCTGTGCCATTAACTATAGCCTCTGCTCCTTTTTGTGCTGCCCTGCAAGAAGTTAGCCTCTTAAGACACAAACCAAGCAAAATCACTAGATATATCTGCTGCATATTTTATGTCTCTCCTAATTCATTCGTTTTATAGGTCATCTCATATACAATGCCATCAACGTAGCGAGTTTGCACACTCACCCTCTTGGTAATACTAACTGCAGAGAATAGGAAGAATTAATCATTCAGTGCAGGCTGCTACTTTTTTTGTTTGTTTTACGGTGAACGCAGAGCATAAGCAGAGGACTGTGGCTATTCTACTTCCTTGAATTATTAAAACATTACTGGCTATGAATACCTTACTGGCTGCAAACCGCAAATAGCATGACCTCCATCTGCTACAGTTAGAGTCCTATTTCTTGTGTCTTAGACGTGAAATTACAGATAGCAGAACATGACCAAGAGAGCAGACAGATGTTGGATTTCAAATCTTGCTGTGACCATGAGAGACATTACTGTCATCATCCAAATGTTCAGCACTGTCCTTACACTCATGGGTAGCACTGCTTTCTGAAGGGTTTTGGATAATGAGGTCAGTTGGTTCCAAGTAAGATGCCCAAGACCTCAGTAAACTAAGCTGGCTCAGTGGAACAGAAACAAAGTAAAGCATGGTCACGAATGCCTTCACCAGCAAATCTTCAGACAGCTAGACCATCTCCCTGGTACAGCTGCTGGCAATATGCTCAGCCAACTCCACCTGCAGAGGTGCCCTGGTGTGTTCCCTGCAGATTTTCCTTTGATAAGAGGTCTCTGAAAACACAATCTGCAACTTTTTTTTGGTCTCTCTCTCTCTCTTTTTTTTTTTAAAGAAACAATCACAGACTTCAATTTTGTTCTCCTTTCTTTAAACACAGATTTCTGAAAATAACCTGTCCTCACGGTATTCAGAAATCCATTTTTCCATTCATTGCTCTCTACAGGGCAAAGCATGTAATTAGGACCATTTGAAGTTTGCACTCCCTGAGTTCTATTAACCCACCCTTTCAGCACAAAAGCTTTTTTCATACAAAGCTTTCATCAATATATGACAATTTTATTGTACCAGAGGTTAAGAACAGCTTTTTTCCAAAGGCCACAAAAAAGCATTTTTGGTGTGAACATTCTCACAAGTCTCTGCACTTGCATTTCTAATGCTTCTCCTTTGCACTATTTGGCTTGAATAGAACAAACAAACAATCTGAAACAAAAACAGTTCTTTTAGACACCATCAAAGAGAACCAGTAGGGTTTCACTGAAAGAAAATTAATGCAATTCTGACATGGGATAGTCACCCATCTCGGGTTCTTCCCTCATCGTTTCAGTTGTTTAAAAAGAAAATTCCTATCCTCAGTCTTTGACATCTTCTTTCCATTTGTGCTAAGAAATCCTCCCAAGGTTTTTACAGCAGAATTTATTAGTGTGTGTACACTGAGTGGAGCAAGGGAAGAAAAAAACCTGAGGAAAAGTTGAGTTTGCGGGGGCAGGGTGTGATTAGGAGATGGATTTGTTTAAAGGAGGACAAGATTTCTTCTGTTTAAGGCTATAGACATAAAGAACCGAGTGAGTAAAATAACACTGGCTTTGCAGGCCGCAGCATAGACATCCTGCTTTTTTCCCAAGGAGACTTCTGCACTTTCATTTATGAGATGGCAGAGATCAAGCCACTAGCTGCTGCACAAATGTGAAAGCATTTTGTGTTAAGTTATATGAAACGTCTGAGGTCAGAGCATTTCTGAAATAACTTTACAGTGTTTTCACTGGAAACAGAGGCTCTTTTCTCAGAGTGTAATTATCTGCTCCAGACTACTATACATTTCCAAAGAGAGTTTATAGCCTGTTTCACATAAGGAAGGCCTTGTAAATCACAAACACATGCAAAATCTGCATTCATAATTAGGCGACAAATACTACTGTTTTTAAAGCAAGATCTTCTAAAGCAGACTGAAAGGCCTCCAAGCACCTGCCAGCCAAGAACTGAAATCAAGGTCAAATTCATTCAACAGCTATGTTCTGTATTATTGGCAGATGAGTTTTTGGTTTTTTTTTTGGGCGGGGGGAGCAGCATGATAGAGAGGCTATCAAAATCTCATTTCTGTTCTCTGATGAAATCCTTATATTACTATAAATGTGTGCAAGGAATGGAGGGGCAAGAGGACACAGTGTTAGAAAATAGGAGACTAACATTTGTGATCTTTACTCAGGCAATATTCCCAGTAGGATTACCTAGATATTTGTGGGTGTGATCAGCATGATTTTCCACATAACTGGTATTTTATAATTCATTTCCTGAAATAAGCTAATTTTGCATTCCACGCTTTCAGCCATTGCCTTCTTCATAATTTTACAAGATAGGTCTTAGGGGAGATTTAGATTAGACGTTAGAAAGAGAGCGGTGAGGCACTAGAGCAGGTTGCCCAGGTTGAACTGTGGAAGCCCCATCCCTAGAGGCATTCAAGGCCAAGCTGGATGGAGCCCTAAGCAACCTGGTGTAGTACCTGATATAGAGGTTGGCAATCCTGCTCATGGTGCCAGGGGGTGTTGGAACTAAATGATCTTTGCGGCCCCTTCCAACCAAAGCCATTCTATGATACATTCAAAGGACATCTTCAAGAGACAGTATTTATATTCATTTTGCAAATGTTCAGAAGGTTCAGAAGTCCCTGACAGATATACATCTTTTTCTACTGCTACATACCTGTCTTTAACTATAATACAGCATGTTCTACCATGACTTCACAGAAGGCTCCAAGCATCAACAGAAACGCAGAAATGAAAATACTAAGGGATATTCTGAAAGGAGTTTAAAGAAACAGCAGTGTTTCCAGTCTAGGTCAAAAGTTCAGAAGTCTTGGCAGAAGAACTGAGACTTTTTAGTGACAGCTAGATAACACTGCATAAAGAAGCTGCCTGTATCCCAGCTGGTAACAACCAATCCAGTGAAATCAATTGGATTGTGACCCCCAGGTCCTGGTGGGATCATCTAACTTCCAAATTCCTAGGGAACTGGAGATGCCAAACTTCACAGCTCCAACCAGACAGAGCTACCACAGCACTGTCAATAACAACTCTTTAGGTAGGCACCACATTCCTTTATTTCCACCAGAACAGATACAGCTATGGGTTAAGTCACCCTGACAGAATGCATCTTGCAAGACTCTACCTTCATTTTCATTTTGGATAAAGCAACACACAATGCATTCACCACTACAAGCAGTCACAGCATCCACATTAAGACTGGAACTGGCAGCATAAGGGAACAGTGGCCTTGCGTAGAGGAGCACTGAAATGAACTGGTCAGTCCAATACCATCTAGGCAAATTCAAGAAGGAAGCCAATTTGCCAACTGCGTTAAGTATATATTTACAATGGCATGAATGCACTGTTAAGTCAATTCCCGCAGTTAACTTTGAGGATAAAAGCTGTTTGCAGCATGTAACAACATGCTACTCAGAAAAAAATGTTTGATTTTTGTTTCTCAGAAATTTGGCTCATGACTTTTGCCTTTACCAAATCACAAGTTGCTGAGCAATATTTCCCAGTCTAACCTATCAATGTTAAGGAATATTAGGATCAGATATAATGAATCATAAGAAATTGCAAGGAATATTAAAATACACAATATAATTTAAGTTCCTATGCTCATAATCTTATGACCTTCATGCAAACCCTGAGCTACTGAGCAATGTGGTTTTGGCATTTGCTAAACTTGGCCATTTCTGCAGTCAGTGTTTACAATGCCAATATCACACTTCACATAAATTTTACAAGCATATGCAAGAATTTCCAGTGAACCTGAACAGCTTCTATATCTGAAATTATATTCTCTTATATATATTTTATCCTTTCCATAGGATATGCCTGACTCACGGCGAAGCCTTTAAAAAACCAAACAAAAAATACAATAACCACAAAAAGAGTTACTGATCTTTCTTTGGCTTCCCTTATATTCTCAGATTTTTGTGACAATTTTCCAAGGCAGAGAAAATGAAACCTTAACATTTCACACAGTGACTGTGTCTGACTTAATAAATGCTGTGTAAAAGGATGTAATATGAGAAACATAAAATTGATATATACGTAGCAATCTAAATAAACATCTCAGTTTATTTGTTGATGTGAACGTTAAGTGAACTCTGCCATAAATCCATACATTTGTACTCAGAACTCAATGATTTATTCCAATACATAAATCAGACAGGTTCATAAACCGCAGTCAGAAGAGCACAATCTACCCACAGCACATCAAGAAAACGGAGGTGGACCTTACTGTAACTGTAAGTTAGACACCTTTATTTCTCATGCAGTGCTTTTGTTGAGATCAGGATGAAGAACTTTTCTGAGCTTTACAAAGTTGCTCGCAAAAATCATTAGATAATTAGACAAGCTACAAATGGGTTAGTGCAAACAGAATCACACCTTATCCAGGAAGAAACATAAGGCTCAGCATACAACACAAGATGAATTCTCACACTTTATCCAATATCATTACTTTCATTCTTTAATCAGTAAGGCTGTCCTCTTCCCTTCTGTTTTGCTCCTTCAGACAAACTTTTTATTTTCATTTGCAAAACCACAAATGTCTACACAAGTAACCTAATAAAAATTCCACGGTACCTATTGCTTGGGCATGTCAAATCAAGGATCAGTCATAATTTAATTTAAGCAAATATAATCTGAAACAACTGTTAAATCTCTTGTGAGTAGAGTAGCTACAGTACATGCCAGCAAGACCAAGGATGTGGTGGCAAAAGAACTATCCACTTCACCAGAAGCCATTTTCTTGTCTTTAGTGAAGTAAAGAGCCTCCTAGCTACCATTTATTGTTCATTACACTGTAAGGTAAACATTTACTGAACATAAGACCTCAATACCTTGTGACAAGTACACTTTCCTATTCTCCTACTTGCTCTTTACTAATATTAGTTCTGATGCAATACTGTAAATAAAAAGAAAAATCAAAAATCCTAGCTAGTGTAATGGAAATCCCACCATACTAGATTTACACAACAGCATATAAAAACACAGACTAGAAAGTCTACTATTGATAAGTCTCATTTTATAGGCAAGCAACCAGAATTTGTAATGCCATGGATGCAGGGAAGATGTGAATATTTAACCTTGGGCTTACATTAAGGACAGAAACATGCAAATTTTCAGCTCGCCCTCAGAACTGCATAAGGACAGCTGAAAATACAACTGGAGTGCCCCGAAGAATCAAAATTCCTCAAACTAACTAAACGCTGAGCTTTTGCTTTTATTAGCAGTACATTTGCTATTTACAATCCAATCTCAGGATTTTTTGGAGTTCAACTCATGATGAAAAGGTATTTTTAATAATAGTACAACAAAAAATACCGATTTTAATGTTCAATGCTGTTTCTATAACATCCCCTAAAATTAAATGATACAGATTAGTCCAGGCCTTCTATTCTTCTGCCAATCCTCCAGCAGATCTCTGTCTTATTACATACGCCCCTGGGACTTGAAAAAGCATCATGCCATCTTCTTACAGTATGATCAAAAACTCCACATTCTCTGTATCTCAGATAGACCATTCCATACTGTTTTACCTTCATAGAGACTGTCTCTTCCTTTTCCTTTCCTTGCACTAAGAACAGATACTTGGAGTCCCACTCCATCCTACACCAGACTGCTATCAGTAAATTATTTTTCTGTATCCCTGCTATATCCTCTCCAACAAGAGCGTGTGCTTGCATCCATCCACATGATAGAATTCACAAGCACGACTGCATTTCTATCTCAGTATTCACTCAGTAACTGAGAGTTTACATTACGTGTGGCAAAAAAAAACCAAAACGAAAAAAACAATCCTACATATCATGGATGCTATGGAACAAGCAAAAAAGAGTTTCAATAGATGAAGATATTAGAAATCACGGGCTTGATAATATTCAGTTGATAGTATTCAGTAACAAAACAAAGGGCAGTTGACTATGGCCTTATACTTTCATCAGTAAATATTCACTGCAGTCAACAGAAATGACCCCATGGGAATTCAAGGAGCAATGAAATAGGCAACTATAAACCTACATGTCTGGGAGACAGGAAGACAACAAATAAAAGGCTGCTTACAGATTTTAAAGTAAACGATATAGCGGGTAAAGTGTTTCCCATTTCCACAGAACTACATTTATTGTGTCAAAGCACTGAGGAAAGAAGTTACAGGTATAAACAGGTTTTATTGTCACAGACTTGACATCTTTTATTTTGCACTGAGCATTAAAAGGGATACGAAACAAGTGAGAAAAATATCTAGATGTGCTTAATCTTCCAATTATTTCCATTTTATTAGAATAGCAGTAACATGGTAAAACTACAGAAGAATTTTCTTTAGTCACCTGTAAGGTATTATCAGTAAGCAGTCAATAAGCAGATTGTACCAATATGG
This sequence comes from Bambusicola thoracicus, assembly GCA_002909625.1. Lineage (NCBI taxonomy): Eukaryota > Metazoa > Chordata > Aves > Galliformes > Phasianidae > Bambusicola > Bambusicola thoracicus. The sequence goes on along the minus strand of PPHD01008677.1, from coordinate 5,247 downwards.
AGATACTTTGCTCTAAAGGTATGACATAGATCTGCTTGTGCTGGGGACCAGATGCATCAGCTACTGATGCCTTTAGGTCAATCAAAACATTCTACTTTATGGAAGCTATTAATATGCTACAAAAAAAAAAAAATCAAAAGAAAACTTGGGAAAACAACAATAAGGCAATAATGAAATGTACCTGAAAGGAAGACCAGTATATTTCTGTGGAATTTAGTGCTTATAAAACTGTAGGAATCACAGAATTATATTCTGGCTTTCTTTCCCAACACAAAAGAAATTAAACAAAAAACTATGCCTCCTGCCACTCAAACTCCTGAAAATCCTTTTTCCAGATATTGAGTTAGAAAATATACCACAAAATATTTTTATACTTCCTCTGGTAGAATTTTATCCATAAACCAGTTCTCTCATTTATTCCTAGAAGCATAGAAACAAACCAGCTCCTTGCAGAGTTAGCAACTTCCTGTTATTTTCAGGAATGGCAGTTCATAATCTAACATCTCCTTCCTTTATTATTATTATTATTATTATTATTAGAGTTTTTGCCTTTTAACCTAAAGCTTGAACAGTAGCTTCTGTAATTTAAAGACCTCTGGTGCTTGCCTGGTTAGTGTTCTGAAATAATTCAGCTCAAATGACAGCGTCTTTTAGACATTTAGCCTTTTTTGTGAGCCTTAAAAGAACCTTTTTGATGAGAATGACAGGCTGAGCTTCAAGTATTTAAAAAAAAAAACAGACAAAAGAAAGTAATGGAATATTTTTAGAGCAACAGAGATTCACCACTGCTGTCACTACCTACGCACTACCAGTATAATAATACCAATAAGGTTAAGGAGATCTACATGTTTTATTAGCAAGGTAGGGAATCCTACCAAAAAATCATAAACGAGCAGACAGTGAAACAAAAGCAAGCCAATTCAAGGAAAACAACTTGATTGTTGTGACCAAATTTGTTCTCCTCAATTTGTTGTTTTCCTCATTTTACCTTTTCTCTCTGCCTGGAAGGAACTGAAAAAAAATTCCAAAATCCATTACTGAGAAATTAACATTAATTGCAAATTATTTCTGGAGATTCGGTATCCTTTTTAAAGAATTTAATTCCATACCTGCTGTCATAACAAGACACATTTACGTTAAGGTAACAATGGCTGAATTAAAAGTTCTGTAGCCACATACAGATGCTGTATTTCAACACTAAATTTAATTTCAGCATGAAGATTTTAACAATTTTTTTTATATGGAATGTCACTTGCATTCTTCCATTCACTGCAGTAAACCCAAAGTAATCTGTTGAGTCCAGTAGCAACAGCCCTAAGTTTTACATATATATTTTTTTCCTCAAGGCATTTCATCTTATACATGCCCTTTTTACTTTTCCAGACTTTGCTACTCAGTACAGGATACATTTGTTCATTCAAGGCTGGTTTTAACGTTATCTATGAGCACTACTATGAAATACTACTGATAAAAAAAAAAAGTGGCATGTTAGATTACTTAATATTGTGGTTAGCGGGGGGTGGGGCAAGATAGTATAAAGTCATAGCCATGTAATCCTTGCCTTAGGGATAGAAAGGCTTCTAATACACAGCAATATAACCTCCTCAGCTTAAGAGCAATGAAATCATTCCACCATCTAGGTAACTTTCTTTTTTTTTAAACTTGAGGGTATGCTAAGACTTGGGAAAAAGGTATTTTAGTCAAATACCAATTTAAACTTCCCTGAGGATTTTACCCTTTCCCATCCACCCTTACATGTTCTGTAGTGCTTTAAATAGTTTCTGTATCTTCCAACCATATCATAGGCTATCAGCACCACTCAAACAAACCTTTATGCAAGAACAGCTCGACAAATAATGATAAAATCTACACAGCACATGTCCATCTGAGGCAACCTGTAACTACTAGTGATGAAAGATGACTCCAAACTATTCTATCTACAAGTGGCTGCCAAAAGAGACAAAGATTTAGACTTAGATTAAGTCACGCTCAAGTCTTGACGGGGATACATCAACCCTTAATCACATATAAATTTTGGTTAAGAGTATACAAAGATAGAGGCATAAAAATTATCAAATTAAGTAGCACATATAATAAAACAAGATAAATGGTAGTGGAAGACTAAGCCTTTCATTTCTCTTTGTTAATTTGCTCAACTGCAGCAGGAGAGAACTACAGTAACATCCTTCAAAAAGCTACTTTGAGAACTGTTCAGATTTGTAAAGTTTGAGCTGAAACAGTAAATTCAAAGGAATTTTTATATCAACTAAAAACATATACATACATTTATACATAGACTTATATAAAAGTGAGATGACTAAAGATATTTTTTTAACCTTTAAGGCTGGCACCATCTTTTTTTATACAGGAAGCAATTTAAGACAACATACTTTTTATTACAAAACATTTTTTTCCTTAAGACTAATAGTTTGGTCTGCAAAATTCAGAACATCTTCAGGGAAATTACAGACACGTGTATATGTTTGCATAAGTTCATTCTTTTTGGCAAATGATCACTAACAGACGTACAGTGCAATATAACTGCATTGCGTTCTTGAAAATACAAGATTACCTTACATGCTTCTCAGCAGCTCACAATTCTTGAATGTTACTAACCAAATCTTAAAAAAAAAAATTACTGGGAACTTCTATGCTTTTGTAAGGACAATCAAAGCATTTTCAAAGGCAGAATTCTGGTTTAAAGCTCACAAACAGAATGGTAACTTCCATGCCACAGTTAATAACTTTTCTGGAAGTACAAATAAAACTCCAATGAAAGAAATTGCTGCATTTTTTTATTTTTATTGTTTTCTTAATACTCACTCCTCCAAGATTGACTCAGAGAAAAGAATAGTACATCACGGATCTTCATTCCAGCACCAACTCAATATGAAGAACCTGAACATCTCTGCTAACATCTAAGGCTGCTTTAAGTCAAAACTTCAAATGACAAGAGTGTCACTTTATGATGGAGATAAAAAAACATTTTGAAGCTTCTAATGGAACAAACTTAGAAGCAAAACAACTACAATACTGACAGAGAAATAGAAATATTTCACTTCCAAAGTTTAAAAATAAGATTTCAACTATCAGTCTGAGGTCCAAACCTCCCAGGTCTGCTGCAGTTCGCAGTGTTCCCGCAAAGAAAGTCACCAGGGCTCTGGACTGATAGCAGCTGATGAAGCAACCTCTGATAGTTTTTCACAGGGTTTTCAAAATAAAGTTTAAGATAATCTAGCATTATCTTAAAGTCACCATAAGCATAATGAAATACATGTTTTTTATAACTCTTCATTTCTTAACACTATCAAGACTACTGGAATCTGCAACAAATTGAACTGGAACTCAAAGCTGACTACAGCATGAGAATCAGTAAAAACAATAAACTATGGGCTTAATATTGAATTAAAAACACAGACAGCAGAATAGTAAAATACTATATAATGTTCCTGAACACACTGCAATATTTTGCTTTGACATAACTCCTAGTAAAACAGAGCACTCCTATATTTCTGCCATCTGTAGAATAGTATGAAGAAAATACAGGTCATTTTACAAACTATTTAGGAATAAAAGAAATGTTTCAGAGTTCACATTTATATATTGACAACTCTGTACATCTCATTGGAACTAGGTCTACTAGGTCTGCAATTGCTTTTTTGTACTCATATGTGCCCTCTTAAGTCAAGGAATGCCATACCAAATTAAGGATTACAAGTTATTTCTGCTTCACAGTTCTTCACTTACTGTTAGATGATTTAGTATACCATGAGTTACTGGAATGACTAAGTGTGATTTCCTACAACACTTATGCAAATGTGTTGTACAAGTGAGGTACTTTAATGTTTGCTTTACTCAAGTGAATATGAACAACTCTTTCCAGAAATTAATGATGCCAACATAAGAAAGATAGAAAGTTCTCACTTGTGTTTTTTTGTTTTGTTTTTTAATTTTAAGACTCAGATTTACAAAGTAGCAGTATAAGTGGTCATTATTTGGACTACTGAGATGAGGTAATCAACTTGAAAATTCTGGGTCCAAACAACTTGACTGTTCCAAGAACCCATCCTCCAAGCTTTCTTCAATACACTACATATAGCTACTCTGGAGGGAGTTCTTCAGATATAGAAAAAAGAAGAAACCTTAGTAACAACAGTTCTTCTATGGTGAAGATGGCCAGAGCTGACATTAGATTGCATGAAGAGACCTCTCTAAAGAACTCTGTACAATGAATATTCTAATTTTGTGTTTACAGATACTCAAAACCAAATTTGAGTTCATATTCGCTAAATTAGAAGAATACAAATCTGTTATTTTTAAGAATCAGGAAAATAAACTGGAAATAAATTGCCAGTTCCAGAAAATGCCATGGAACAATTGAACATCCTGCTACTTCAGTACAAGATAGCCAGATAGTTACTGAAATTGTAACTCAAAAATATGCTTAACATAGTAGGTAAAAAGAATACCATAGCATAGCTAGGACAGGAGGCTGACCTCCATTTTGGCCATCTGACGTAAGATGAGCAAGGCTCTAACAAGTCTTTCTCTTTCCAAGGTAAGTTCATTTAGCAGGGTACAGTAAGGAAGCCATAAATATGTCATTAGAAGTAATTTTTGCTCATCCTGGCTAAAGGGTGAGGAAAGAATTAAAAAAAACAAAAACATGGGAAGCTGAGCACAAGATCCAATACTGCAGAAATTTAGCTTGTTTATGCGTGGAACTTACTCCCCCCCTTGGTCTTTTTGATTGATGTGGATGCTTCCTTAGTGTTGGTACAACTAATACCCCAGCATCATTTGTCCCTGAATCTCCAATTGTGTTTTCTCCTCAAAAAGCAAAGAATCTCTTTATTTTCAGTAATGGCACCTGCTTAGCTGAAAAGACATTCAACATACACAGCTATGTTGGTTTACACACACATAATAAAATATACCTGGGGAGACTGAATTGCTTTTATGTTTTAAAAGTGCTTATTGTTGTTGTCAACTTATTTTAACAAAGTTAACTTCAATTCTTCTCAAAATAGAGAAACTAACACTTAATAAATCAATTAAATCCACTAATTCCATATAGGAAGATACATTCTATTGTTTGGGTCATAAACATTCATGTACATCTGTTGCAAGTAAAGAAGTTTTGAGCATTATTTCTCCTCCTGTATTCTCTGACATGGTTAAAACCAACAAAAGAAAACAGCTAGATGCTTCCTTTTTATTTGATAACTAACATAAAATGAAAGGCCA
>PPHD01008676.1:1878-21495 GCA_002909625.1 Bambusicola thoracicus | reverse complement strand
CCTTTCAAAATCCTTTAAGGCCGCATCCTTGGCCCTCAAAGTATTTTCTCTTACTGATAATCTCAACCAGAATGTTGGGTGTTTTTTTTTTTTTTTTTTCTTCTTCTTTCTTTTCTTGGAAGTTCCTTCAGTCACAAAACAGCTAAAAAAAGCACTAGAACCGGCCTGCCTCACTGGTTTGGCAAGAAGTAACTGTTTTCGCTTTTTTTCCCCCTGCATTTCTTTTCCCTTCTCTCCATTTGTTGAAAGCCCATCTCTCCCTATGCCCATGGCAGACACAGTCTCAGTCTATGTTTAGCATTAGTGAAGAGCAGAGAGGAGCAGCAATTCCTACAGCAGGTTGGAGAGCAGCTTGAGGACAAGTCCTTCAGCCGCACTGCCTGGCTGGGTTGTGGTTGGTGGTGGTGCGCATACACACAGGATGCCAGGACCACCCATGGTCATCCATGGTGACCCTCAGACACCCGTGGCCCCCATTGGCCACCCATCGCCACCCATGGTGACCCACAAACACTCATGGCCACCAATGGTCACCCATGGCCACCCATGGTGACCCACAAACACTCATGGCCACCAATGGTCACCCATGGCCACCCATGGTGACTCAACAACTACTCACAGCCACCAATGGCCACCAATGGTCACCCATGACTACCCATGGCGACTCAACAACCACTCACAGCCACCAATGGCCACCCGTGGCTACCCACATCCATCTACAACCACTCATGGCTACTGATGTCCACTGATATCTCTCCACATCTACTCACATTCATCCACAGCTGCCTGTGGCCACTCATGTCCACTAGTGTTCACCTAACAGTCACCCACAGCCATTCATGGGCACCCATGTTGGCCCTTTCAACATCCATGGCCACTCATATCCACTCTAGGCCACTCACAGACACTCATGGCAACTCATGGCCACCCGCAGCTACATATGGCCACCCATGGCCACCCACAGTCCCTGATAGCCACCTGCATCCACTCATGGAAGATGCCAGCCTGCTGTGGGCTGCTGGGAGTGCACCCATGCAGTCTGCACTGATGCAGAGCTTGCACCCATGCAAGAGCATCACATGGTCACAGCAGGTTGTGCTTCTGGCTTTTCTGCAGCCCTTATTTACCATCTGTGACAGCTTTGCCTCTGATTGTTGGGGTTTTTTTGTGCGTATGTGTTTTCACTTTTAATTCTCATCTCTTTCACTAAAAAACAAACACACAAAAAAAAACTGAATAAAATTATAGAATAATGATAAGTGACTCTTAGCTTCTATTTCCATAACGGAGAACCTCTTCTGTTGGGAGGTGAACGGGAGAAGCATTTTGCCATGCTTTAACCCAGCAGTGCCAGATTCTGGGGAGAAAAGAAAGAGACAAAACAGTGCCACCTCGTGGGATTTGCCTTCCTCCAGCTTTCACCCCAAAACAACGCAGAGGAGAAGGTAACGCTGGAGGGGCCAAAGCTGGAGGGGTCACTGCAGCCTGGCCCAGCCTGGCTCCCAGCTGGGTTTGCTGCACTGGGTTAGCACTTCCCAGCGAGATTGTTAGCGGTGGCTTCTGTCAGCAACAGCTCCGTCGGGTTTTTCCAAAACAACATTGTGAGAAAGTTTCAGATTTGCAAAAGCGCTTTCAATTTGGTGATGCTGTTGGAAAAATATTTGCTTCCAAATCAGTGTGCAGTGTAAAACAGAAGGGCTTAATGCTCGGCGCTTTGCATTACATGCTCTGCTGAGGAATGAGGAGCGCGGCTCCTTTTCCCACTGCTGGGGAAGCTGAGCGCTCTCCGCGGAAAACAGGATGTTGTTGCCTGACTTCATTTTCTTAGGGGGGTTAGGATCTCAAATATCACTCAAAAATACCAAAGCTTGTGCTACTCACTGACAGATTGATAGCCCACACTGCGATTTGTAATACTTTGGTGAACATCTTGAAATACTTATGTCATGACGGAGGTAAGGCTTGAAAAAAAACATTTCACAGAATTCACTTATTTTGTTACACTTTTTCGAGTGTTATGATTTCTGCCGATATCAGAGCACTGCTAACCCAAACAGCGCTGTGCTGTGTGGTGCTTTGCCCGTGCTGCTGGGTGAGCACCTCTCGTCCCTGCGCCGGAGCAGAGGCTCAGCATCATTCGGAGCTCTTGTACGTTTCCTTGGATAGATATGCAGAAGTCTTTGGGCTTTTCTTTTTTAATCGAAACCTCTGAAGTCCGATGAGCCTACGGGTCTCTGTCAACATTATAGTAACATTCGAAACAAATTTGTAGGAAGATACACAAGAGGGAGAAAAAGTTGCTTTATGCAAAGCATGTGCTATGTGCAGTGGGGCTTTATGAGGGCAGGTGCTACTGAGCAGGTGAGCCGTGGGCTGTCACCTGCTGGTAACTCACCCTGAGGTGCTGCCAGTTACCATGTTTCTGCTAAGCAGCATCTTTCCAGCATAGCACTCTCCTGCCCTGAGAGCATCCCGATGGGTGCAGGTCACACAGCCAGCGCGATGGGGACTTGTCTGCAGTGTTGGGGTGGCTCAGTCTGTACCCGACCTTGGTCTCCTCCAGCAGAAGGGCCCTTCTAGAGGTTGAAGGCAGAGGCACTGGTCATGATGTATGACAAGTGTCATTATACGTGACAAGGATCATTACGTGTGACAAGTGTCATTATGGACACCTTCAGCATTGTACCCACATGGGTTGACATTGGTGCAGTCCGGCTGTTTTCTTTTAAAGGAAGACAGCTCCTTGTTTCCACAAACTGACGATGATAAAAGCCTTGGCAATATTTCTGTCTGTAGAAGAAACGTAATAATGCCAATCTGAGCTTCTCAGCCCCTGCTTCGGTTCCTCTCCCCAACTCCATCCCCATCTCCGTACCAGCAGCACAGTGTCACATCCTGGGTGCACGGGCCTACAGCCTTGCTGCTATTTCTTCCCAAAAACCAGCCCCCAAGCCCCAAGCCTTAAAATAGCACAGAACTCCGACCTTGCATGCTGATGTCTCGCTGGCTCCCCGGTGCCAGCAGTTGCAGCTCATCTGTTGGCAGTCAGCAATGTGCTGAGAAAATGAATCTATTGGATAAAAAAAAGGCTATAGGGTGACCAGATGTTCCGGGCACCAAACCAAAACCATTTGAGGGTGGGGGAGTATGATGTCTCTTGTAAAAGTGCATTAAGTTTCAGGACTGTCTTTTCTCTGTGAAAAGAGCTCAGTCCTTCAGGGTAGACTGCATAGCCTGGAGGGCGCAGAAGGCATCTTCCTTCAGCATGGGCTCTTGATGCATCCCTGTCTGCATCTGACCCCTGGCTATAAGTTGTACCTGCATTAAGGCTGCTCCTGAGATGGGCATCTGAGGATGCCTGGTCAACCCCTCCATAGGGGATGGGGGCACAGCAGGGTGATGGCAATGCTGCCTGACATTTTTATGGATGCTGCCATCAAGGGTTTTTAAAGAGTGCTTGGGACTGGTGGAAGGCATTGGAATTAGCTTTTTGGAGCCTGCAGAGCTATTATGCCCAGCCTCACTCTTGCCCCTTTTGAGAATGCCCTTCTTTGGTGGGCAGAGGCATCCCTTTGACACCAGTCCCTGCTGATCCAGTTCCCGGGCATTTTGTGTCTCTGTTTCCTCCTCTTCCTTTCCTAAATCATCCAGGTTTTCATGACTCAGCTCCTTCTATTCACTTTTTCACCCATTCTTCTCAGACTATATGTTGGCATTGCTTTTCAAGAATGGGGCCTTGCATGGTTCCTAGAATAACAGTGATCCCTGTAGAGAGAGAAATTTTAGCTTGAAAACAAATAGTTCCCCCTTAAGATGCAAATCAGAGAGCATGAAGAATAGTGGGAAATCAAGTCAAGTTTAGTCCTGGAAGCTATTACCTCCTGCTGGTAGTTTAGGACTGTACAAGAGCCAAGTTCGCAAACATCAAAGTTTTTACAAATTAAAATAAAGTCATCTCGCATGGTGCTTTTGGAAATGGATGGGCTGATGGGGACCCAGCGTGGGCTTCTTCATAACAAGGAAAAATTAATACAGAATTAGATTTTGTCGTAGGAAATTGCCGTATGGGGCCAAAACTGAATTTTAACGGTAGGTACGAAAATGACCCTTTAAATCAGTATCAGTTTTACAGCATCCTCACTTTCTTTCTACTTCATGGGAGTGGCTGAAGAGCTGAGGAGTGACTTCGGCAGCTTTTGGGCTGCTCATGTGATGGCTTCAGGTAGCACGTGGCTCTTGTCGATCATCTCTTTTTAACAAACTTCTGAAATGACATCCTTTTAAATACATGTTTTGTGTGTGTGTGTGTGTGCATGGGGGAGGAATAATTTCTTAAACAGACTCATAGAATCATAGAATGGCCTGGGTTGAAAAGGACCACAATGATCACGTAGTTTCAACTCCCTGCTACGTGCAGGGTTGCCAACCACCAGACTTGACTCCCTTCCCTACTTTTGGTAACCTCCACCCAGGGCAAAACAGTGACTCAGAAGAAAGATAGGATGGTGGAAAACAGGTGCAGACAGGCTGCAGGAAGCAGTTACTCATGAGATGATCAGAAAGGGAATGTAGGTCCTCCATCCATTGATAACTGTGCTGAAACTGAGCTCTTCCAAGCAATCCAGCACACATCGTTCCATGCCTGCAGGAAGAACATGCCCGTATTTCTCAATTCCAGACACCACAATCTGAAAGGCAAAAGGAGCACTCATGCTTAAAGGTTTTTAGAAGCTGGAAGACCAGTGGCTTGAAATTTAATGCCCAAAATTGGTGAATGCTGCACTGTACAAAGATAAATCTTATGGGAGTAAAGGAGAGAGAACCATTGGTTGCCTAAATTAACGGCTACCTAAGTGAACGACATTCAGTAGAAACGAGCAGTAGTTATTCATGAGAAACGTACCCCTGCTACGTAAGTACATGAATATTCATACACAAGCCTATCTGCACCAATGTTTAAGATACCCACCCACTCCAAGTCCAACACAGAATTTCCATCCCTTTCCCTCACGCCAAATTGAAAGGGGAAAATCTGCTCTCGCTGACGAGCAGCCCCACCAGCTCTACAGAAGGACCACAGAAAAGATTACAAACCTTGACAGTGCTAGTTATGGGGACATTATCCATAAAGCATGTAATCCTATCCAAACCTCCCGACAACGGTTTCACAGTACGCCAGAATTTTTTTAGGATATTTTCTATTTTCATCCCGTGATCCCATGTAATACATAGTCTTGGCATTTCTTATCACTTCCAACCATGCATTTCTCAATTTTTTTTATGTTTGTTCCAAATTTCAGTGCTGTGCATCCTTTTTGCCTTAGACCAAAAGCATATCGCACATTCTCATCATTTTAATTAAACTAGGGCCAATCCAGGGCAAATGTTTGATTTTGACTCAAAAGGTGCATGCAAATCACAAATTCCATTTGATTCGGAATGGAAAAGGCTCCCCGCTACATCCTTACTGTATACGCAATTAAGCAGTCCGCCAAATTCATGACTGCACATCTCCTTAGAAAGTGTCTGTGTTTTTGAAATAAAAAAATGAATTCATACATTAAATGTGAGTTGTGCATGCATTGTTTTTAAGATCCACAGCAAACTCTACTGTGTAAAACTCAGATCTTTTCACTTGAGGCAAGCGTCATTTAAATTTATCAACTCTCAACAAGCAAAGACTTCAGCCTGGATACAGACTGAAATTTGCATTAAATGTCTGCTGAAACAAAATTTCCTAGCGTGTGAATGATCTTCAAATGACTTCCTCTTGTAATGGCTTTCCATTAAAAACACTTCCAAGCGCAGCTGCTGAAATGGCACCCGTGGAAGGTATGAATGTGCACCTTGAGTTGCCGAAGCACAGGGTGTAAAATTGGTTTTATCTGATTAAAATTTGCTATTTATATCGGGACAAACCTGGAACCATTGAAAACGTACTCGTGAAATACTACAGCAATGTCTCAGAACCCGTCTGGTGGAGAGGGCATTGGCTTGGTAGTCCTGGCAACCCTTCTCTGCCTGATTTGCTCACAGTCAACATTGCAGGCTGAGGTTCAAGTCAGGCAGCGTACTCCATGTTTAGTATGGGGTGTAATCTTCATTGCAAAGCCCACCTTATTGCTGAAAAACACTGCAGCTCAGTATTTTCCAGATAATATTCCTGCCCATGCACAGAGAAACTGCTGGCCAGTTGTGGGCTGGTAGAACAGATTTCCCGCCACCAGATCATGGAATCACAGAATAATTAGGGTTGGACCAGACCTCTTAGACCCCCAAGCCCAACCCCAACCTGTGGGACGTGTCAACTGGCCATGTCCCCCGCTGCCACATCTCCGTGGTTTTGGAGCACCTCCAGAGATGGAGACTTCCCCAACTCCCTGGGCAGCTGTGCCAGTGCTAGGTTGCTCTTTGGAGAAGAAATTGTTCCATCCAACCTGAACCTCCCCCCAGTGCTGGTTCTGTAGCAGCTTTGCCAGGTCTGTCACCATGGACAAAGGGTTGAGAATCTGTCCTTTGAGGAGATGCTCCGGCTTTGCCACGTGTGGAAGCAGCCCCTGTCAGCCCTGGGAACACGCACAGGTCCTGCTCTAAGAGAGGTCATCCTTATCATGAAGTTGCTCCTTCTTCCTGTTTCCCATTACTGGCAGGACGTGAATTTTGAGACACTTCTATCTTTTTTTTTTTTTTTATGGAAAATTCTTCGATGCGTCTATTTTTGTCATGATTGCCACTTCATTGGGACAAAAGGCTTGTAATGGAGCAGATGATGTCTTCTCCCATCTTGGAGCTTGTCCAGAAGATGAGAGTGAATTGGCTTGGCTGGCTTGAGAAATCTGCGAATCCTCACATCACCACACGATTCCTCGCTCCTACAAGCAGATCACTGACCTCTGAGTTTGGAAGGAATGCTGAGCTGCAGAACTCACAATGGTATAAGGTTGGATCACGTCAGGACTTGAAGCTCCCCGAGCCCATCTTCGAGCTACTCAGGTGACTGCAGTTTTATTGTGTTGGATGAAGGGCTGCCTCCCATCTCTGCTGACACTGCCACAAAGCTGTGACGTCCGCTTGTGCACCTCGGCTCTGATCATCCTTGCCTCCCTAATTATCTCCCCGTCTCTCTTCCTTTCCTCAGAGCCTTGTGGTAAGTTTCATCGTTTTCAAATTTGTTTGGGTAATGCCTCTGTGAAGGAAGGGGCAGTTTTGAAGCTGCTGCTATTACAGTGAGCATGGCAATCATCTCCATTTCATGACTGCGATTTGCTTGAGCTCTCGGTCTCATTCAGGCAGAACCTTACCTGAGAGATAAGTAGGAGCACAGCCTTTCTCATGTTGATCCTGGTGGTGTATTTGGCTGTCAGAAGCAGCCTCAGCTCCTCTAAGCAGTGCATATGTGATCAAATACATTGCTGCTCACCATTTATTGTATCCCACCGAGAAATGCAAATGGGATCATAGAATCACAGAATGGTTTAGGTTGGAGGGGACCTTAAAGATTATATAGTTCCAACCCCCCCTGCCACAGGAAGGGTTGCCAGCCACCAAATCAGGCTGCCCAGAATCCCATCCCACCTGGCCTTGAATGCCCAGAGAAGCTGTGGAGCAGTCTGAGTTCAGCTATGTACATTGCCCAACCCTGGCAGATCTCCCTCCAGCCTTCCTGCCCACATTGTCTGTGCCTGTTGCCTGAAGAACTCTGCCCAGGTTGAGCCCAGAGCCCATGTCCCAGCCCAGGACCTCTGTGGTGTGAGGTTAGGATCCTGGAGAACCACCCAACATTCCTTGTAATTGAGTCTCCTGATGAAAAACACTTTTTTATTGCTTTCCCCTTTATATGACAAAATCTTATTGCTCTAACAGTGAAGTATCTGATTTCCAGGCTGCTTGTTATAAAGACCAGGTGTGAAATCCATTTGTCTTTCCATTAAACATTCTCTTTTCGTTTAGTGCTCTTCCTTCTTGCTGGTATGCGCTTCTGGTATATTGCTAGGGATGAATCACATCCTTTGCTCTTGGGTTTGTTGCAGCAAATGGACCAGGCTCCAGAGGTCTCTGTGCTCAGAAGACTTCCCAGTGCCTTTCTCATCCCTGTGGGCTCTCTTTACCCATCCCATCTCTCTTCCCCCAGCTAACCACAGCCCCTCCAGCAGTAGAAGCATCCTTCGGTCCTGATGAGTATTTTTTTTATTATCTTGTTTGTATTCCAGGGAGGATTTTTTCTGTGGATTGCCACATCTTTTCTAAGCTGCGGAATGAGTGATGGAAGCACACAGCTCTCAGGTGTTACTGCACTGCTGGCAGAATGCTATCAGCTCCACGCTGCACAGGGTTGTGCCATCCATGTGTTTGGGGTGGGGTTTGCAGTGGGTCCTGGCATGATGTTTCTGGTTTTTATTACCCAGAAAGAGGAGCGATGTGACACTCAGGGGAGGTTCATGTTGGATTTCTTTTCTGAAAGAGTGGTCAGGCATTGGAACAGGCTGTTTGGCGAGGGGGTGGATTCCATTCCTTGGAGGTGTTCTAGATCCGTGGAGCTGTGGCTCTTGGATCATGGTCAGCGGGCATGGTGGTGGTGGGTTGGGGTTGGGCTTGGGGGTCTTGGAGGGCTTTTCCAATCTTAATGATTCTGTGATTCAGTAGTTGCATATTTATGGTGAGGAGCACAGAAACCAAGCTGGGGAGACACGTGCATACTGTGCTCACGGTTCTTGTGCATTCTTTGCTTTTTTCAGTTCATGTTGATGGGAGAAAAATCCTCTGCAGGGAGGGGAAGTTCAAAGCTCTGCCATCAGAGCTGTTTGCAAACTCATGAGACCTCTTCTAAACACCCTGCAGCTGCTGTCTGCGGGAGAGAGCCTGTTGAAACGTGGAATCACAGGATCCTTAATGTTGGAGAAGACCTCCAAGACCTCCAAGCCCAACCCCAACACACCCCCACCATACCCACTGATCATATCCCCAAGTGCCACATCTCCACGGTTCCTGAACACCTCTGGGGATGGGGACTCCACCACCTCCCTGAGCAGCTCCTATGCCTGTCCACTCTTTCTGAGAAGAAATTGCTCCTAATATCCAACCTGAACCTTCCCTACCACAGCTCGGGGTTATTGCCTCTTGTCCTATTGCTAGTTTACTGGGAAAAGAGCTTGGTCTAAGAAACTAAAGCATGTAGGTAGCACTGCCTGCGTGAGGCCTGGACTTAAGGCTGCCATCTGCACAAGGACATTCCCAGAAAGCCAAGCAATGCCCTGGAAAATCTATCAGGAAGCCGCAGCCACGGCACAGTGCTCTCTCTGGGCACTGAAGCCCACAGCTCCCCCGGGCTCCTTTCCCAAGTGCTTTCCTCGGGGCATAAATGTTTTTTCAGACAAACTGTATTTGAGTTATTTATTGAGAGTGTATTTTCACACGGAAAATCTACAGGGCTGTAATTTGGATGTAATGTTCCCCAAAAGCCATTCAGGAAAAATTTCTTTTTAACTATGGCTAATTATGTATACTCGGTTGCTCAATACAAAAAATAAGAGCATCCAATGTAGTGTTTATTATTTCTCTCACAAAGAGGAAAATCATAAATTCTTTCTAATGGGATCTTTAATAATAAAAAAGAACATAATCATTACTATCAAAAGATGTATGGCATCCATGGGGTTTACTTCCCAACATTTTGTCTGATTACATCTCGGTTACACTCACAGCATTAATTATCGGAGACTAATTAGGCAAAATTGCAATGAAAACTGATCTTACCGAATCCCACCTCTCCTGGCTGCGCCCTTGTAGCTGGATGGGACTGTTTGCAGGTTGCTTTGTTTAAAGGAAGCAGGTGCAGTGATGGTGTAAGTCATTTTCCAGCTTCGCGAGGGGCTGTGCACAGCTCTCCTCCTGCTTTTGTGGTTTCCTGTGCCTGCTTCCATTCCCTGTGCCTCGTCCTGCTGCATGAACCCCCCGAGCCCCACATGGCAGGTAGCCTGCCTGCAACGTGACCTCCTCCCTAGCTGAGCTGCGAGCGCTTACAGCATCCTTACTGCAGCCGCTGATGTGCTTGCTCAGCGAAACAAGGTCACACATCTCCTCCTCCCCAAGGGGCGGCTGTCCTGGGATCCAACCTTTCACAGGATGCCTGAAATACGGCAGATTTCTGCTCACTCATACAGTTTTTTAGAAGTACAGGGGCATGAAGGAGAGATTAGCCACCTCCATGATGAACTTCGGCTCAATATGCTCTGCTAAGTCCCTTCCTCTACGATGGGGATAGAAAAAAAGGAAAGAAAATAGATGCTCGTGGTTCTTTTTTTTTGGGTAATAGATCCGTTTTGACTAATATGAAGTATCTCTGTTTTTAGCTTGATAGTGGAAGGAATGCATGAAAGGATCTTGAGGCCTCTTACAGTTTGCAGAGATCAATGCAGACAACACAAGGACAGTCAAACAGAGAAGTTCATTTTGCTGCAGAAGTTCCTCCCTTCACCCGAGACAAAAAAAGGGATGATGTCCAGCCCAGCACCACCTTTTCCTATCAAAGCATGGAGCCATTGCAGCAGCAAGCCCCTAGGACAACACGCTGCTGACACGAGCCCCCTATGACAACGTGATGGTGACATTTCCTTAGACTAGATATAACAAAAAAGTTTTCTACAGTAAGGGTAGTGAAGGACTGGCACAGGCTGCCCAGAGAGGTGGAGGTGCCCCATCCCTGCAGGAACCCAAGGTCAGGCTGGATGGGCTCTGAGCACTGATGGAGCTGCGGGTGTCCCTGTTCAGTGTAGGGCAGTGGGACCCAACAGTCTTTGAGAGTCTATTCCAACTCACACCATTCAACATGCCCCCTAAGATGATATGGTGGTGACATGTGCTCCCTAAGACAATACACTGATGGCATGAGCCGAAGTGTTCCTCGTGGGGATTGTTATAGAAGTTAGGAATTGTGAGGAGGGAGAAGGCCATGTGGTTGGCAATGTGCTGTGGGGTACGGTGCCAATAAAACTCCCCATTTGCAGATCTGGAGGTGCTGCCTGTTTGCTGGTGTAGACATGAACTGGTGGCACCTTAACCTGGGCTTGTGGGCACTGGGCCGAGCTGATGGCCTGCCCCTCTGCAGCAGCTCCACGCATGCCTCCCTTCGCCCACCTCTTCCCACACCAAACCAGTCCATCTTTCCCGACCTTTCCCCGTTAGGACCTTTGTTCCTGGCCCCCATCTCTCCTGCAGCCTCCCCCATAGGTCCTGCAGCCGGTCCTCAGCATCCCTGCTGTGCTGTGCCCAGGCCAGAGACCTCCAGCAGAGGATGGCTTCATGTGTGTTACACATGACACTGCTGTTTATACATCCTGGTATGATGTTTGCTTTTTTTGCAACAGGATGACATTGTGTACTCAGCCCAGACACAACCCAGATTGCTTTTCTTGGACAGAGTCCCTTGTAAAATGTTTTTCTAAATAAAAATAATCATTACTTGAAGCTGCGTCCTTTCTGGTTTCCCAGCAAGGCAGATCCGAACCTTTCTTATTCCTTTTTTTTACAGTGCTCGATGTTTCTCCCCGCCATGCACGATCACAGTACTGCACAGAGAAGGTCTTCAGCACGACGCTCTTCAGGTTCCTCGTTGACAGAGTGATGCCATTTTCTAGCATTTACTTCACCGGGCTTTTTCATCAGTTCCATATCATCTGGCTAGAAATAGACGTGGAAACTGGATTTTGTGCGTTAGGCTGAAACAGCTGCCAAGCAGATGTGGCTGCATTTCAGTTTTCCTGTTTGTAAAATGGGTGCAGTTCCATCTGCCCGTGGCGTAACCGCTAGCACGAAGCACGCTGGTGCTGTGCGGGCTGCAGCTCCTATGGCTGCTCACACACTGCTCTGTGGCGCACAGCCTCAGGTACCTGCAGGTCAGATAGTGAACCCACTGGAAGTGTTTTATGAAGGAACGAAGCGACAGGAGTGCAAAGAACAGCCCCTTAATATAGCTGTGGAAGATCCTGAGCTCCTTTCTCTCCTTCCCTGCGAGCAGCCTGCGTTGTTCCATAGGGCAGAAAACACAGGAGGTGTTTTCTTTAGACATCAAATGGAAAACAGTTGATGGGAAGGGCTTGCTAAGGATCAGATTTTGGCACAGCCAGAATTAATGTCCTTATTGTCTTTTCATAGGATGTAAATAGAACAAATGCTCCACCACTGCATTCCTGGAAGTCCTGAGGAAGTGAGTCCAGAAAAGCAGTACTTTCAGGGGAAGAAATCTTCATCTGAGTTATAAAGGGGTTTGTGCCCAAGCCCACAAGAAAGCCTGACATGGCTTTGGTCGCAGACGGCATCGTAGCAGCGAGGTGCTCGCTTAATCCTTTAGGTACCTCGGATAAGGAACATTTCATGTATTTTCAGTATCTACAGATGTGCTGGGAATCTAAGCTTGGTTTCTAATCAGTGGAGAAGAAATAAGTGCTTCTGAAGCGTGTTTTATCTGCTGTGGTTTGATGTCTACTTTAGGGAGAGATCAGCTGGGATGCTACAGGCTGCTAAATCCCATCCCTGAAGTCTGCTGCCAGCTCAGGTTTCACCAGGAAAGTTTTGAAAGTTGGTAAAAATGTTTCCCCATGCATGTGCAGAGAAACTGTCGTCCTGATAGGGTCAACCATCGCGGCACTGCTTTTGCACCTAAGTCATGTTGGGATGCCCAGAGTGGGTGCTCCTCTACTCCTGCCCCTGGGGACAGACCCCGAGATCAGCACCCAGGATTGTCCCCATGCCCTGCCAAGAGCCTTTTGTGCTGAGCTCCTTTTTTCTTTGCTGTGGTTTGTGCAGAACATGGTAGAGCTCCGGTGAGGTGTCACACGCAATCTCATTGCAGGCTTTTGGCAAAGGGGACAGTTTCAGCCCTTTGGGTTAAAATCCTGCCAGCAGAAATGTGCTCCTTCAGCCAGTGGGTGAAAAAAAAGGATGAGTTTCCATTCCAGAGCTTAAGGTGCACAAACAGAAGAGGGGAGACCAGGTCTCTGATTGCTGCTTCCAGGCCTGTTTACAGCACAGCCAGATGACGGGTTTGTAAACACGTCTCACAGCAGGAGCTGAGCCCCAAAGCCTTCCCTTTGTGTCGGCTTGTCACTGGCCAAGCATCTTGCTCCTAAGCCAGAAAGAGTCACAGAATCATAGGATCATTTGAGTTGGAAAGGACCTTTACAGGCCATCTGGTCCCAGTTCCCTGAACGGGGACACCTACAGCTCAGTCAGGGTGCACAGAGCCCCGTCCAGCCTGACCCTGGGTGTTTCCAGCGATGGGAGGTCCATCTTCTCCCTGGGCAACCCATCCCTGGAGCTGTTCTAGAACCATGGAGACATGGCACTTGGGGACAGTGGGTCAGTAGGTATGGTGGAGGTGGGTTGAGCTTGGGTTTGGGGAGCATGGAGGTCTCTGCCGACCTTCAAGATTCTCTGATTCTACAGTTCTCTGAGATCCAAACAAGCAGGCTGTGCTCTCCTCTCGATCCTCACCAGAAGATGGAGTAACAACAGCAACAACAGAACTAATAGCAACAGCTATATATCATGGGTGGTGGGGACTGGGGCAACTGGTAATTGCTGTAGAGCTTTATTGGCAGTTAATTAAAAATAGAGCCAAAGATGTCATGTAACCATTACTTTTGTTTGTAACCACGATTTAACTCTATTGGACTCCCTGTACCTCCGGTCACACAGCCAAACAATTTATTCTTCTGTAGTGCTGCTCTGTCCCTGTAGGCCAATTAGGCAGAGATACCACCTTATGAAAGAAACACATGATGAAGCCACATGTCTTTGCTGCAATCAAGGCAAGTCATCACTTCTGCTGTTTATTTCTGATCTTCCCCATGGATTTCCTGGGAGGGTTTTGCCCTGAGAATTATATTTTGAACCTTTTAATTTATGCAGAGAAGATGATTCTGTGAAAGATAATATTGTGCAATTATCTACAGTTATTACTATAATAGTGAAATGGTGATCTTAATAATTATACTACTAAAGCTAGCATTTCATTAAAGGAGGGCAACTCTGGCTCTAACGATGCACTTTGATGCACTCTTTCTGTGATTTGTTAATTGCAGTCTCAGAATCAAGTACTGGTTCAGTGACCATAAACTCTGCTTCCTATAGCATCATTAGATCATAAACTCCCTAATAGCAGAAAGTTTTAATTATGGAGCACATTCTCCATACAATAAATATTCCTCAGTTTGACTTGCAGTGTGCAAGCACTGGGGCTCAGACAGAGCTGCAGATGGGGTCTGTGGGGCATTTTTCTGTTAGAGTGTGGGCAGGAGATGCAGCCTGTGGTGAAGGCTTAGGGTGTCTGCTCACGCCTGTACTGCTGTGTGCACAAGCAGCGCTGGGGCTTTGGGAAAGGTTGCCTTGTGTAGTCTGATCCCACGGGACTCACTGGCCCCGCTGTCCTCTTCCAGTCACATCCCTGAGGACAGGAACGGAGCTGCTTGGGAATGAGCTCCTCCCCTGCCCCCATGCAGCCCTGGGTGGATATTAGGAAAGACATTCAACTTGGATAGAAGGGAAAATTTCTCCTTCAAAGAGCAGTGATGCATTGGCACAGCTACCCAAGCAGGTGGGGAATTGCCATCCCTGCAGGTGTTGCAGAAGTGTGGAGACGTGGCACGTGGGGATGTAGTCACAGTGGGCATGACCCATGGGCTGAGGTTGGCCTTGGGGATCCTGGAGGTCTTCTCCAACCACAGTGATTCTATGGTTCTGTCATTCTGTGATGCTGTGCCCGTGCCACAGGCACCCCATGCGGGTGCTTCCCCAGTGCGTGCGGACAGGCAGAGCTGCTGGCTTCGGCACAGCTGTGTCCCTGAGTCACTTATGGGATGAAGCCAGGAGGTATTTTTTTTTATCTTACCGCCTTTCCCTTACATTTCAGTATGACATGCACATGGAGTGGTTTGGCAGCGTGCTCTGGCAGGATCTTGCACACCTTTTTTATAGGTGTGTGTTATTGCACACAGTGCACCTGCGGTCCCGTGTCAGTGCGCCCGGGGCTTCTTCTCTTCTGTTCTCCTCGTGGAATTAATTAAAGGAGGAAAAAAAAAAAAGGGAAGCAAAAGGCAATCTCTCCCTGCTGGTGTGAGTTCCTTTCCTCAGCACTGAAAAGGCCACTTCCAGGGGCGTGTTTTTTGCAGCGCTCTAAAAAATATTTGGGAGCAGTCATTAAGTTGAGAATGGGATAAACAGAAGAACTCAAGCCATCCATTCACTACAGCTTCTTATTCCCCCTTGGTGAGTTACATCATCATCTCCGCTGCATTTTTCATCATTACCTAAGAAGATTAACGGCTCTCGGATGCCAGCATGGTTTCAGAAGTCCAGGCTCTCCTTGGTGTGTGTTCACATTTTGTAATTCCCTGGCTTCCAGGGGAGAGGAGCTCTCTGGTAGGACAAATTACTGGGGTGGGAGGAGTGCCCTGCCTTGGCACCGGGAGGGCTGCCGGCAGCAGCAGAATGTGCGGATGTCTGAATGGAATAATGCGGGACGGGGCTCCAAAGGAGGCTCTGACCATGAATGAGGCTTAGTGCCTCATGCACAGGGACAGAGGAGCTTGGTGGTCCTTAGCGTATTATACAGTACCTCTGCACTCATCATGTTTTGGGGGTTTTTATATCACCAAGTGGTTTTTTCTTATGCTACGGGCAATAAAGCACTGGCAAGGCTTGCCCAGAGAGGTGGTGGGTGCCCTGTTGATGGAGACATTCAAGGTCGGACTGGATGGGGCTCTGAGCACCAGAGGGAGCTGTGGGCGTCCTTGCTCATGGCAGGGGAGTGGAACCCTCTGTCCTCTGAGGGCCCCTTTCAACAAAACCGTTCTATAATCCATGATCCTATGGCTCAGCATTTCCTGTATTAGACTGGAAGAGGCGATCCATGTGAGCACTCTCGTCTTCAGCACGTAGTGCCCATGTGGGGCAGGAACCATGGAGTGACCAGGCAGGGGACCTCCAGCTTCTCAAGTGTTGGAGTTATATTAATTAATTTTTGTGCCCTCAAGTTTTGGAGCTGATCTCCCCGCTGCCTTGGAGGAAATCCTGCTTGTAAGACTGTTCCCTGCTTCTCCAAACTCTGGCTTAGAAAGGCTGTCATGCTGTTGCATGCTTCCAAGACAAAAAGTTGCAAATCAAGATGGTAAATAAAGTGTTTTCGAAAACTTTTGGGGCGTGCAAGAGAAACAGGTGGATCAACAGAAGGCTTTTACGGAATCATTATCCACTTTCAGCTCATACCTGGGCAATAAGGCGCCACCCACACTGCCCAGGTATGGGCCAAAGTTCCGTATTGCTGATGCGTTTGTGCCTGCCAGGGCCAAAGGACAGATCCTGTAGCATAGAAGTGGGAGAGCTTTCAGAGGGCAATGGGGTTTGGGAGCAGTGCAACAGAGGGGCTCAGTCTTATCCTGACCAATTTGCTAATCTCTTGAGGATCCCAGCTAATGAATATATTATGCATCTAGCACGCAGATGTGTGTAGTTGTGCACATGCATGCACAGGGGGAGAGGGCTCTGCTGTGATTCAGGTGATTATTTCAACCTTGTGATCTTCTCACACCTGGCTGATATGTGTATCTGGAGATGAATGGTGATATTAATGGTTTCCTCTTATGATCTTGAAGGCTTTCGCTTTTGATAACAGAATGCAGGCTGATCCACAAGGAATTATTTGAGTAATATTCCTAAGACCATTCTGTTCCTTACGTGGTAAGATATAAATGAGGATTTATACTTACCGTCAGCAATGTATAATCCGCCTTCTCTAACCTGTCTGGCAACTTCTATCAGAGCGTGCTGTGAAGAGGGAGTTGTGTGTGGAGTCAGCAGGAACTGCGAATGTGCAATATGTAAAAGTAAATCAATAAAAGGGAAAGCAGACAGGTCCGAAACTTGATGGTGTGGCTCCAGGAGAACAGCCCCCAACGAGAGGGGAAGCCCTCACCCACCTTCTCCATGCATGGCACTGCTGCAAAGGGCAGTGCCGCTCCATGAGAAGATCCATGGAAACCAGGGAGTGAGGGCAGCCAGCCCTGCTCAGGGCAGGGGCCGCAGGGAGCTGGGGCAGCCCTGATACTCATGCTTGGCACAGCCCCACAGGCTCCTTCGTGATGCTGGTGGCTCCCTGGGCCCAGCAGCACAGCGCTAGGTAGATCGCTGCTGCACGCGCAGGCAGATTGTCCACCAGATGGTACAGCCCACTCTTTGAGAAATATTTGAAAGGGCAACAAAATACAGCAGAAGCCATTTGACAGTCCACATGGTTAGTGTAGAATTAGCCAAAATGACTCTGCTGGAAGCACAGCCAGCGCTGAGCAAACCTGGAGGTGCAGCTGAGTGAAGGCAATCAAGCCTCCGGTTATTCCAATGCTCCTCTTTTCTACCCAGGGATCCTCCATAGAACCATGGAAACATTAAGGCTGCAAAAGACCTCTAAGATCCCCAAGCCCAAGCCCAACCCACCCCACCATTCCCACTGACCATGTCCCCAGGTGCCGCCTCTACATAGTTCTGGAACACCTCCAGGGATGGAGCCCCTACCTCCTCCCTGGGGAGCCCGTACCAGTGCGTCACTGCTCTTTGGGATAACAGATTTTCCCTGATTTCCAGCCTGAAGTTGCAGTGCAGTGAGGACTTGGGGTGCCCTTGAAACAAAGCAGTGCTAATCTGGCTCCCTAACCACGCTGCTCCCACTTGGACCCATTGAGCCCATTGGTACCCAGCAGTGCACTGGACTTGGGCTCTTCATCAGCTTGACTGAGCTGGAAGAGGGGAATAAAGCAGTGACCACAGAGGCATTGAGCTCTGTGATGGACTTGTAAAGAGCAAAAAGAGGAGCTACTGAGCATCCTAATTGGATCCCTGCAAGAGTTACTGCATTGCCACTGATTTAGGCAATTAAAGGCACAGTCACTACTGCTCAAAAGTTGACATCTTCAGGTGGCTCATAACAAAAATTAATACTGCTGCTAACTGTGCCACCTAGTCTTGCTGTAAAGCAAATTAATTACTGCAAGAGAACTAATAATAACAGTTCAGGCAGAATAGGAGCAATATTATGGTTTACCATCAGAGACTGTGCTGAGATTTTTGCCTCTCTGCTGCCCATGAGTGCAACCTGGCAATTGCTGACTGTAACATTTCTATTGTATAGTTTATGCTAAATATGCATATCTTAATTGCATTAGTCAAAATAATTAGCTAATATATTTTTGCATAATGACGAGGTAAGCAAATATCACCATAGCTCAGTGCTTCTTGCATGAGCAAATTTGGAAAATTAATAGACTCCCAATTTCCTAATTATCTGTCTTTTATTCCAAACTCAAACAATGAAATGCTACTGCACACTCCTGGGCATCTTGTAATTTAGTTTACACCTTGAAAATTTTAAAGCACCTGTTTTTGTTTTTATTATTATTATTTTTTTTTAATGTTTCCTTCTCTGAACAGGAAATGTGGCAAGCCTTTCCTCCCCTTCCCTGCATGAGGAATGGGGCGGCTGTGCTCCAAGGGAAGGATCACAGAGCTTGTGAGCTCCGCGTTTCCAGAGAGAGCTGGGAGCAGGAATTGGAATCACAGCGTCTTGTCTTTAAAATTTTTATTGAGTTAGAACTACACTACAAGCTAATTTTGGAGGTGGTGGAAGTGGACAGTAAGTCTGTTGTGCATTTGGATTACGGTTTGGAACTAGATGATCTTTAAAGGTCCCTTCCGACTCATGTCATTCCATTTCCACCAGCTCTAGAATTAGGCTGTGGGAGTACTGTGCCAAAAGTACCTCCAAATCCCACCAAATCCTGAGACTGTTTCAGAAAAGGGGCATTTTGGCCGTAACGGTTTTGGGGTTTCTCTCACCGGTCTCTTTTAGTTTGACTTCTGATGATGCAGGATTCATCTTCCCTTCTCACGGAGCTTTCCTTCTCCTCTTCCTGGCAGGAGGAGGCAGCAGAGGTGGGGACAGGCAGCGCTGAGCTGCAACACAGCGATCAGCTCTGGTCAGCTCTGGGGACAGCCTTGGGGTCAGCGCTGGGCTCACCCTTGGGGTCAGCACTGGGGTAACGTATGGGTGCTGCTGGTGACACTTTGCCAGGCTCTCCCAGCTGGTCCCTCTGCTGATCTGGCGGTGCATTGGAATCCAGCACTGCAAAAAGCCTGAGCTGTTTGTGCAGGGAGCACCAATGTACTGCAGAGTGTCATTTTGGGGCTTGGAACCTCTGCTCCAGCTGCAGCGGCTCAGAAACTGTACAAACTTCTGTAGCAACATGCAAATTGCAGCATTTTAGGGTGGGTCTGTATATAAAGCTTGTAAATTAATAAACACATCATTTAAGAAAACCTGGCTTGCTGTAACAGCTAAGCGTTCCCTCTCTTTAACCTGTTGACAGCATGCAAGTGGAAAACTGGGAGCACCTCTAAGTACAAATAAAGAGCACACATCTGCAGACCTGATTTTCCAGGAGCTTTATCACTGTCTGATATGGAAGCTGTCGGCTGCAGACGCTCCATGCTCACAGGGCTCCCTGCTCCTGTGGCTGCCAGTTGTTCCTCCCTCCCCAGGAAGAACGAGGTTATTTTTCCCACTGTTTTTTTTTT
>PPHD01008675.1:0-14784 GCA_002909625.1 Bambusicola thoracicus | reverse complement strand
AAGAAGAAGAAGAAAAAAAGAAAAAAAAGAAAAGAATAGCTGCATTTAAATGCATGAAAAAAATCTGGACAGAGTCCAGAAAAAATAAGGGGAGGGGACTGGAAAGCAGACAGAAAAGACTTGTGTGGAAATAGAGAGATTTACTGTGTTTAACATGCAAAGAGACAAAAATTACAAAGAACAACCAAATCTGAAATGACATATAAATCAGTTTACAAACAGAACCATTTTCCCAATACAATTATGGTGACAGAATAATCACTGGAGAGCTTTAAGAAATCATTCGCTGAGCACTTACATGGGATAATCTAGCAAGGGGACCCAGGAGACCTGGTTGATCTTCAAGAACAACCTCCTCAAAGCACAAGAACATCAGAATCGATGTGCAGGAAGTCAAGCGGGTGTGGAAAGAAGCAGGTGGCTGAATGGAAAACTCCTGATGGAGCTCAAGCATAAAAGAAAGAAAATGGAAGGTGAAAGTGAGGGTGGGCTCTTCAGAACTAGAATGAATCTCTGCCTCAACACAACAGAATGAAAACCAGGAAAGCTTGAAACTGTATGAAAATTTTCAAAATGTGAAAGGTGTCTGAGAGGGCTTTGAAATGCACCCTCACAGCAGGAGGAAGACTATGCAAACTATGGGCCCAGAGCTGAACAAGACAAGGTACTGTAGTCATACAGGGCACAGAAAATACTTAGGTCCTCAATACTTGGGTCTTTACTAGTGATATCTGTTCTCAGCCTACCTGTTCCACGTGCCCATTGGAATTATCCAGGGGACAGAAACACTACATGTAACAGAGGAAGACTTATTTATGAACTGCTTAAGCAAATAGAGCTTACTCAGTTCCCTGGGACCAGACAAAATGTCCCAGCCACAGCAAGGGATGCAACAACAGCTGGTGTCCTTCTCTGTCTTGTTTGAGAGGTCATAGTGATTGAAAGAAACTCCTGATGACTGAAAAAGGTTAATGTCATGCCTCTGTTCATGAAGGGAGAAAAGGATTCAGGAAATTTTGGACAGATCAACCTAACATCGGTCCCTGGAAAGACTGTGCAGCAAATCCTCCTGGAACAAGGCACAGGAATAGCCAAAAGACAACTGGGAACAACCAGCAGGAGTTTACCTAGGGAAAACTCAGGCTGATTGCCTTGTGATGAGATGACTGGCTTGGTGAAGAAACAGCTTTTGAAACAGCTTCCAACAGAATACTAGTAAACTACACAGAGATGGCTGGAATCATATGAGCACACTGCAAAGCACATGGAAAAATGACCAGACCATTGAACTCAAAGGCTAGTGGTCAGCAGTACAGCAATCCAATGGAAACCCATTAATAATGATGTTCCTCAGGAGTTTTTTGCTGGACTTCTCTATTTTGTCAGTGTCGTCTTTGTACTGTACTGTGTTGCATATGTGGAAATAATCCCACTCTATGACATGCTGTGTGTGCTCTTGCCAATATAGCTCAGTATGTAATTAGTTTTTACCAGTGCAAGAATCATCATGATAGGTAGGGACTGGAGCATGATAGGCAAGAAAGCTAGGAGAGATGTGTTCATTCAGCTCAAGCGAATATTAATATCTGGTCCCCATTCTCCATACTTTTCAGCTCTAAATCTGAAAACTCTACACATAGCTGTGAAACCTCACCATTATCCAAAGGAGCATAAAAGACAAACTGAAACATGGAGACATGTTTCAAGAGCCAAAAAGCATAGAGTTTTTAATTTCTTGTTTCCAAAGGTACATAGAAGTCTACAGAAGAGCCAGGAACAAACCCCAAAATAGTCCAACTCTCTTTTCCATAACAGCTTGCCCCATAAATTGGTTCTAGCACTAATGGTCCCATAATTTTGCAATTTGTCTATACTGGAGGGTTCCTGGCAAACAATTCACTCACAGGAAGTTAAATAAAACTCAATTGGACAGTAAAAATGGTCTAATACCTGAAGTTTTAACTAGTCATCATGACTTAAAACATGCAGCTACACAGCAAGCCGAAGTGGAAGGGAATGGGGGACTGCAACACAGTTAACATAGTAAACACATTTGTAACATGCCTCATGTTGGCCTACTACGTAATGATAACACATTACACAGTAAAGGACAAAGAACATCACAGCACTACATAGAGTTACTCAACTTATTATAAATTCAGAATGAATATAAACTCACCTCAAAGTTACCCATTGTCTATGCTACATTTCATGGCCTTGAGGAACCACTCAAAACAAGATATACAAATGCAGCCACAGGAAGGGGCAGAGCTCCTACAAACAAGCAAGTCCAAGTTCTCCAGGCAGTGCAGTACAGCCTCACAACTGGAACTGCTGCTCTCTGTACAAACAATTCAGAGCCCTCCATGTTTTTGGGCAGCCTTGCACTCACTAATGTACAACATCATTTCCTATGAATGGCATTAGATGTTTTTTCCATTACCTTGGTAGCACTTTGGCCAACAACCCTCTTGCTCTGCGCCACTTACTTTGCATACTCATCCTGCTGAGAACCTGTGACTTCTTTCTCAGCATCCTTTTGAACACTCAGCATCAACATCATAATTACTGTCTCATTCTTTTTTATAACAACAACAAAAAAATATATACAACCACCTCCTTTTCTTTTAAAACCAGCACTGGTCACTTCATTGATGGACCAGCATGTCTCCCTACCTACATCAGAAGGATGATGGGAAGTTTTAGGACAGAAAAACTTCATCAAGTAAGAAGTAAGCTGTTTAAATACAACAGATGGAAGATGCACAGACACAAACTCCAAAGCAAGGGCCGCAGCTTGAATTATTATTGTAATCCTTTGCCACATGCCTACAGAAAACTTGACAACAGCTAAGCTGTCAACATGCTATCATACCACCCATCCTGCTGACCAATCTTTGTTTTTCTGTACTCCTCCAGTTATCTGTGTCCATCTGTCGTCTCTTGTCTCATTATTAGCTTGCTAGCTCTTTGGGGCAGGGAACATTTTTTGCCCTGTGTTTGATCCTGGACTGTGTAGGTGCTACCACAACAGGCAGGGATAACAATAACAAAAATAATTAGGTTATGTCTCACTAACTCCTTGGATTTGAATGTTTCCCTCTTAACTTCACAGCAGGGTTGACAAACAATTATTACTTCATGCAATATGAAGTCTCATAAATAACTACGCCCCAGCCTATCTCTGACCACTTCATCAGTAATCCCCCTTCAGGCTTGCATGTGCTGAGCTCTCCATGTGCTTCAAATGGTGAGTGTGTGTGTGAACTCAGCCCTAGAGGAGAATACCAGCCTTGTAGTGTAGCAGGACTAATGCCCTGGATATAACCCTTGGACAGATCTTCCCTGGTCAGAACAACCTTCCTACACACAAACTGTTGCCTCCTACTGTTATGTGTCAACCCTGACTCACTTCTACTGCCAAGAAGTAGAGGATAATTTCTTCATCCTCCACTCTGAAAAATGGCAAGAACCTGCAGTTACAACTTTAAAGGCAGAAAGAGGTTATATCATGAACTTCACACACACACAGTGCTCAATCCCAATGTTGCCCTTGTTCAACATGTACATATTCCTGGGTGTTATGTTCTTTGAGATTTGTAGAGGAACTGGATCTCTGCACTGGATTTGCTCAGAAATTCACCCTTGGGCCCGATTAGTGTCTGTTCATGTAAATCTAAGATGTAGAAAAAAATATAAGAAAGGCATCACACAATGTCTTGAATTGTTTTCCAGTAGCCACTGAGGAGGTTTTGCTAAGCCCTCCTCAGAGTTGGAACGGTAGGCTCTCTGGAAGTACCATCAGCCCCTTTCACAAGTACTGAAAGTCCACGTCTTTACTGGACCAGACTTTAGGCTCCCTTTTCTCTAGCCATTGGAGTCTAACACACCCCGCTGCAATGCCTAACCCACACTACTCTGCCTTAGGTAACTGGAAGAACAGTTCATTCCACAGATGAAAATCCTTTGCCTTTGTTCAATGTATTTCATGGAAGAGCACAGAAAAATCATTTTTCAGAAATGACAACAGACAGTAAAAACCTACAGTGGATTTTAACAGGTAAGAAGAGAGGTGGAGGTCTTTTTCATCTCCAAATCATTTCTCAAAATCTTCCCAATGCAAGTTAATCAATAACTGGGAGAAGAACCTCTAATATTAATCTCCAATTTCTAGTTAGGAGAACATAGAAAGCTGGGTGAGCCCTCTGCTCTTTATCCACAGAAACAGAAGGACCTAAGTGCTGGATGCTTATGTGACTCTGCCAAAAGCTACAACCTTGCTCAGGCCTTTTTGGGACACACAATATGAAACTCATTATGCCAGGGACACAGCAGGCACTGCAGGGGCATTGCAGAGGGAGGGTTTCATCCAGGTCCTGCCTCCCAACACTCCCACCACAATAGAAAGCAATGGCAGAACTCTACCTTTCAGGGAGCCCAGAAGGAGCTGGAACCAGACACTGGGAGTTCAGGCAGTCCATTCCCCTCCTGAATAGGTCAGAAATGTAACAAAACAAACTAGATAAAATCTGGCAGCTCTATGTATCAACTGCTCTTAAAGCTTCCAGTGATGGAGGCACCACAGCCTCTCTCAGAAGTTATTTTCATGCTTAACTATCAAGTCACAAAGCTTCTCTTGATATCCATCTCCGCATCTTCCTTGTGACAAATTAAGCTGATTACTCTTGTCCCACAGAGTACAATTAATCATTGTCTATTTTAAAACAAGCTTTGAAATACTGGAAGACTTTTCATGTCCTTTATCAATCTTCTCATCCGTAGACTAAATCAACTGAGTTCTGGTATCCTCTTCTCACGGGTGACACTTGCTGCTCTGGGCACCTTCTCCTCATCTCCTTCCACCATTTCTGGGTTTGCTACTCCTGCTGGACACAGTGTTTGGCTGTCGCTTCAGCTGTGGCTGCTAGAGTAGAAAAACTACCGCCTGTGTGCTACACGTGACATTTCTGTTAAATATACCCCGAAATGAGATTTGCTTTTTTGCAGTGTCACCACACTGTTGACTCACATTCTGTCTCTGACTCACTGTAGTGCCTCCCAGATCCTTTTCTGCAGTGCTGTTGCCTGGCTTGTTATTCCCCATTTTGCATGTGGGCATTTGATTTCACCTTCCCAAGCGCAGTACTTTTCATTTGTCTTCAATAAATTTCTTCTTACTGAACTCAGACTGTTTTCCAGTTATATGACCAATGCTGTGCCAAGATCAACTTCCTGCTTTGTGTTCCACATGGGCAAACAGAGAGCAAAGAACTGTGTTCACACAAACTTCTTAAAGGAGTTATTGAGAGAGTTATTGTCTTATAAAAAGCCTATCAATTTGTCACTCCCTTTTCACTCTGTATTTCTATGTGATACACCATGCTCTTAGTAACCAAACAGCAGCTCACTGAAGCCTTATAAAATGCATTTATTCAATAAAATTATAATCCACTGTCCAAAAAGGACTGCAATATCCCAAGCACCACATCATTCTGACCCAAGTGGGAACCAAACAGAACTGCTAGCAGTGTATCAGTGTGTTAACTAGGTCATATCAACCAACAAGAGGGACAAAGGAACTATCTTAAAAAAAAAAAAAAAAAAAAAAAAAGCATTTTTGGTCCATTGCTATTAGATACGCTGTCAAATATGTATTTGATTAATGAGTTGTATGAAAATACATGAGGGATCAATTTGTTTCCATGTGTTTTCCCACAAAGCCCTTTGGCTCTCATAGATGTAGCTGGTATTCTAAATGTATCTGCCTGAAATTCTGTTGTATCAAGCCCTCTCTGGTAGTACTGCGTGAGTTAGCCAGACAAACCAGCAGATTTTGATTCTGGAGCTTCAACGCGGGCATATGGAGTTTCGTAAGAAGGCAGATCCCACCACAGAATTCCTACATTCCCCTTTCCAGTGCCCTATGTAGACATTTTTTAGTATTGCCCAGTGATAGGACAAGATAATAGGGACAATCGGTACAACTGGAACACAGGAGGTTCTGTCTGAACTTAATGAAACTCCATTACTGTCAGGTTAGCTGCGCACTGGAAAAAGTTGCCAAAGTGTTTGTGCTCTCTCCCTCCTTGAAGATATTCAAAAGCCATCTAGCCATGGTCACCTGCTCTAGGTGACCATTTGAGCAGTGGGATTGGACAAGATATCCTCCAGAGATCTCTTCCAACTTCCACCACCCTTTGGGTTTCACCAGGCATAAACAAGTCAAATATCTTCCTGAAAAACAGTTTCTCTGTGGTTTAAATCTGTTCCTCATGCTACAATGGAAACTCCTGTACTCTGATATTGAAGGATGGTGCAGAAAGAAATTCAACAGCCAACAAGAGTTCCTTCTTAGGACAATTCTGACATTTTGATTATTGCATAAACTGATAAAGATCTTTGCAAGAACACTTTAATTCAGACTTCTGCTATGCTCAGAAAGGTCAAAAAGGTCATTCCCTCCTTTCCATTATTTCCCAGAACTAGTGAAGACAGAAAGCCCAGTGGTCAAAATAACTCAATTCAAACTGTTTAATGCCATACGAATGTATTGCTCACATCAGCTGAAAGGTTTATTCCAGATAAGATCTCAGACTAAAGCAAGGACTCATCTTCCTTACGACACCCTAGAACAAGAAAAAAGGAGTGCAGCATGTCCATCCACTAGCTCTTCCAGCCTAAACAGAAGAGAGTTCAACCAAGTAAAGGAGGGAGATATCATAATCTTGTCTCACCTTCCATTGCTCTGAAAACCAGAACAGAAAATGTTAAACATGCACATCACAATTTTATACCTGTGTTCAGCAACTGATTTATCTACATGCAGCAAATGAAGGTCAGCTGAGCTACTATATATCTGGAAGTAATGAGAGAAAGCTAACCAGTATGACTGGTCCTTTAACTTGCACCACAGCTTAATTCACCCACAGATACAACTGTAACTACAAGAGTAGAAGAACAAGAGAGCGTCAAACTGATCACGAAGCTTCTTGAGGGACAACATTCCTTGAAAAATCTCTCTTCCACTTTGCGTTTTGATAGAAATGCAGTATTTTGTTAAGAAAATAAAACAGGATACCTGGCAATTCATCAACACACATCTAATAAAATATGTGCTACAAGAAAGAACAAAATTCCCCCCTTAGGACAAGCGAAGGACTCTAAACTTCAGGTGAGCAGATTTTTCTGCAGCCCCTCTGATGCTTCCCACCATGACTGGTCATGAAGACAGCTAACAGAAGGTCCCTCCATACATCCCTTACCAGATCCCATTCCTCCTTGCTCCATTTAGTTTCTGCAGTTCAAGCAGATTCCTTTCTTCTCCTGAAATCAATGTTTAATTAACACATTATTGGGGAAAAAAAAAGAAAAAAAAAAAAGGGCTGTAACAGCAGACTGAAATGAAGCCAGCACCTCCCTGCTCTGCAGATGCAGCCTGTCCCATCAAAACAGTTATCTTGCTGGAGAGCTCTTCTTCCCTCAGCTACCAGCAAACATCATCCTTTTCCTTGGTTACCTTCCTTTGCATCCCCACAGGATTCTTCCCCTCCTTAGAGGTGGTCCACAACAGCAGAAAATACAGGCTCATATTGCAGAAAGTAGAGGGGAAGAGCAGCACGTGCGCCCTGGACAGCCTTACGCCATGGCCAGTGCCTCACCTCTAACCCTGCCACCCCTAGTGGAGCAGCACATGATTCCCCTGATGCCCTTCCCTCACCCAAGACAGCAATAGGAAGAGATGTGCAATTGATACGGGACGGTAATCTTTGCCGTGAGCTCTCAGGGTCAAATTCACCAACAGACTCTGGGACTACACAGTTACACATACCCAAAGGCAGCAGAAAGACTACCGGCAGCTTCAAAAGATTTACATCACGCCTCCCCCCCCTCGCCTCCTCCCAACTTCATCAATTATTATTCTAGCCCATTCTTTGGCTCTCATCCGGCTGCTGGGAGGTACTTGGATGTAGGGGACGCTGCAGCATTGTCAAGGGCATTGCCTGGCAGGCTCTGGGCACCCTTCCTGCTGAGCACCCAGACACCCTCATGACAAGGTTGGTACAGCAGGCAAGATGCAAGAGTATCAATGAACTCCAGGGCTGGCCTGCCCTAGTTATAAAAGAGACATCAGGATCTTTGAAAGAGTCTACTATCCCAGCACTGCCATTCCCAGGATCCAAAGCTTCTAGTGTTAATTAATTCCTGTGATGTGATGGATGACAAGCGGCAGGGCCAGGAATGACACAGGCAGATTGTGTTCAAAATAAGCCATCCCTCACCACCAAGGGCAAAGGAAAGGAATCTGGAGAGGACAGGAGCTAAGCACACCGCTGAGAGATGACAGGTATGCTGACAGATGCCCCCTCATCCCTGACATCCCCTTCCCATCACCCCAGATCATTCCTGCTGCCAGTAGACAAGAAACAGGCAGGGGAACATGCCTGGGAGAGAACTTGGGCACAGGGATGTGAGAGATAAGGGGAAAGCTCTAAGAATTGGGGAAAGTAAGGCAGATGAAGGGGTAACTCCCTCTGTGGTAATGGGCTACATTTCAGACAGACCTGAGTTCCTGATAGCTGCAGGCCCATCTCCAGCACTCTCTGCAAAGCCTCGGTGCAACGCCTGCAGCAGCCGGGGTCCCAAGAGGCCGCACGCTTTAGCCCAGACAGAGGGCTCTGCCAAACCGGCTGTATGGTGTGCTTTTTCCAGCTGTTGTCCGCAGAGCTTATACTGAGCCTTTTTCTGTGAATGACAACAAGAGGCACTGCATCCCCACCTTCCCTTAAGAAAGAACACAGGATCTTCCAATACCACTGGCATTTCCCCACTAGGAGTTTGTCTGCCCAACTTCTCAAGCAAAATGCTAAGAAGATACCACGTTTAATTTCTAACAGACTTCAGTAAAACCATACTCGGATTAGCCAAGCCCAAATTTATGACTTTTCCTTGCCAAATACTGCAAACTGGTACAAATACAGAGCACTAAAGGTGCCATTCCTCTGCCCACACCAAGGAAAATGGGAGAAATTCTACTATGCTGCATTTCTACAGTCCTGTCTTGCTCTAGCTGCTTGGATTGATGGTGAGAGCTCAAAACACCATCTTTGATGCTCCAAGTCCTTTATACTTTGAATTGTCTCAGTCTATGTCTATGTGAGGAGAAACCAGAGGAAAGAAAAAGCAGATTACCTGCCTCAAGATTATATAGCGTGCTGGTTTCAAGAATGCAACAATCCCACTAGCATCTTAGTTTCAAAAATGCTAAATAATCTCCTCTCCATTTTCTGTATTAATTAAAAGCTGACTTTGCTAGATTGACAGATTCTGCTATTAACTAAAAGAGAAGGATGGAGGAGAAAGACAGCTGATAAAAGTTTCCAAAGTCTAACCAAAATTTGGGTAATTTCTGGCTCCAGCTACATTGGCAACAGTCACAAAATAAAATCTATCTCCTCATCGTGCTGCTGGGGGCAGGGGCACGTCTCTTGAATCAC
Source organism: Bambusicola thoracicus (assembly GCA_002909625.1). Classification (NCBI taxonomy): domain Eukaryota; kingdom Metazoa; phylum Chordata; class Aves; order Galliformes; family Phasianidae; genus Bambusicola; species Bambusicola thoracicus. The sequence continues at coordinate 5,290 of PPHD01008675.1, read as the reverse complement.
TGTCAGAGATCATTACTTATCCTGGTTTTGGTCATCACAAAGCTCCTGGCTCAGTCATTTTGTTCTTGGCCATACCACTATGCATCCTCATCCTTGATATAGCACATCATACCCAAATCCTGCTCTAAGAGAGGAGAAGGCAAAGGAAAGTTTATCAAGGGAGTAAAAGACAAGCTGCTTCTCTTAAGACAAACTGGAGTGCTGGATGAAGATACAGAAGACAAAAGCAAGAAATTCAGTAGATCCACTGAAATACCACAGCTACACCAAGAAAGGGATTGAATTTTCCTTCCCAGGAATGTGCTAGACAAGAGCCAGACATTGTGTATTTTGAAGGTGTCCTTTAGGATGATAGTTTGAATCCAGCCCTAACGCAGAGAGAGAAAGAGTTGTCTGATGCCTTGATAACTGGCCCAGAAGGGGAGAAAAGTAAGGAAATCACCTACCCATTTCCTTTTTGCTCAGAAACTTGGGTCTTAAAATCCACCATTACTACCACCACAAACTGCCTCTGGCACCACTGATCACCCTCTCAGTGCTCTGCTAGAATTGAATTCTTCTCTCACGTCTAGGGTGCAAATCACTCAGGATCAGGAGTTAGTTCCACCACTAAGTGAAGTTCACCCTGCGCCACCAGCTGTACAAGCTCAAGCACTGACAGAGAACCACAGTCTACAAAACTCACTTTGGAGTCATTGAGATGCGCCTACTGTAATGTTTTTTCCAGTCTTCCCTATCCCTGATAACAAATAGTTAGTAAATACCTGAGACAGTGGGAAACGGAGGAACCATAAGATCAGGGCCCACCCTTGCCCAACAGGGTAGCAAGGTGGCAGTGCCAGGTGGGCGCTGTTCAGCCAGTCACTGCATGATCTTCCTACAGGAGCCACGCTCAGCCCACAGCACACAGGCACCACAACACCGATTCTGAAGTGGCTGAGGAAGGAGCAGGGCAGGGAGAGACCAAAAGCAGCTCCTGCTGAGGCTGGGCAGCTGAGGGGGAGTGGCAGAATCAGGCATCTCTTTGGCGGTACCCACAACAGCAGTAACAGGCACACCCTACCCCATTGTCCTGACCCTGGCTTACTATTGCACCTGAAAGGTCAGACAGAAAGGATTAAAGCAGAAGGCAAACAATAGCCCTGGACAGACCTAGTTGTCGGGCTTTTACTATTGCTCCATGAAGTGGAAAGATCCAGAAAGGTGGAGACCTGCAAGCAGACACAGCCACACGCCAGAGATGAGAAGCAGTGGCTGATAGAGCCCCGACAGCCTTCCTCCTGTGGCCACCCTCTGCCGAGGTTGCAAGCAGACCACAACCCAGTGGGGAAGGTCTCCACACTCAAGGAGGAAGGTGCCAAGCAGGTCTGCAAGCCTCACTCCCCACCCTACGCATCCAAGGCTTGCTGGGCCCTTCCTCTTGCTCCTGCTGAGGAAAGGAAGGAAAGGAGGGAAGAAAAAAGGAATTATCTTCCTTTCTTCTTCCCACCCTTTTCCCTCGTTCCACGCAAACCCAAAAAGCCATGTCCCTCCTGTACATTCTATAACAGAAACACAAGCAGCTTCCCCTCCTTTCAATTCACCACTCTCCATCAGGGACTGCACAGAAATGGCGATGTTCCCGTATCGTCTGGATCAACGGCACGGACGAGCTCAAGGAGGACAAGGGAGGCTGGCATGGGAGGACGAGGCAGGAGGCTTTGTTTGGTGCTGGTTCCACCCCCTCTTTCCATCGCAATGCCCTCCAGCTCGGACACGTGAGGAGGCAGTGGGGAGGGAGGGGGCCGGGGGTGCCTATGAATTTTGTTCCCCCCATCAAGGGGACAGCTCGCTCCCCCGAGCACGCCTGGCTCTGCTAGAGCTCCCTGGAGTAACCTTTATTCCAGTGTGTCGCAAGCATGTATTTCACGGATGGTTACACTGAATCATTATCACCAGACGTTCATTTGACCAAAATAATGTTATTAGCATCGTCAGGTCCATACCCCCCCATCTCTCCCTCCCTCCCCAGTACATACGTGCTGCCTCTAAGCCCCGGGTCCCTTCCATCCACACAGGGCACACCCCTCCCCGGCACAAAATCTCATGATGTGTGACACAATGTCCTGAAAAAGAGAGCGGCGAGATGGGCAGGCGGAATGGATGGACGTGCCTTTGGCATTTAATGCGCTCCCAACCCTCTGCCAATGTTTATCTGCCACACACACGCACACACAAAGGCACGCACACAAAAAATCAGAATTAAATCACGGCCCATCCTAGGTACGTGACCACAGGCACCTGAGCGTGTGCACGTGTGCCCGAGCTGTGGTCACAGTCCTGTCGGTCGCCCAAATCTGCGTGGCAAGAAGCAAAGGTCATTGTGCCACTGTTGTGATGCACTAAAAACCACCGCAGAGACATCAGGATGTAACACAGAATTTTCTCGTCAAGGGACAAGAAACCTTCAGAGGGGTGGGGGCTGGGAGGAGGAAAGCGGGCGTGCGGATGGGGGGATGGAGGGAAATGGCAGAAAATGGGGAGGAAAATGAAGAATACAAAGCTCCACTTCGCTAATCCAAGATAGACAATCCATCCCTTCCCCCTCTCTATGCCCTCCCTCCCCCCGAAATGTTGGTGCAGATGGATTTCTGTATCTTGGTTTTGCAGCAGTGGGTCTAATGACTCCTATACCAAACCCCCTCGCTATCATAACCCCTCCCACTATTTTTTTTTTTAGACCGGGCTGAAGAATAATGTGTTTTTAGAGATAATGGGTTTTATAAAAAGAAAGAAAAAGGGACGCAACGCAGACATTATGTGAGTAGGCTGCTCCCCGCATCACCCCCATCTTCTCCCAACCGCATATCCCGATTTTTCCCCCTCCTGTCTTTCTCCAGCCTTCCCCATCGGCTCCCCCAAGGAAAGGAAAAAAACCCACAACGCGATCTGGGTAGCCGATCTCAAAATCCTAAGCACTAATCCGCTTGAATTTGTTCTTCCCCTTATATAAGCAGCAGCACGTCAACATGTTCAGTGGAAAGGCAGCGTAAAATGAGGCCAGGCTACAGCCATGGAACGGGGCTGATATCGGCAGATATCGCGTCTATCGAGAAGCCGTTCCCACCAGGACGATGAAAGCAAGCATTGGGCTTTCAGTCCCTTCTCTTCGTTTATTTATTTATTTATTTCTCAATATTTGTTCTCGTTTTATTTCATTTCATTTTGGTTTCACTCTACTTCATTTTTTAAAGGACAAAAGTGAAATAAATAATTAAAAGGCAGAGACATACCCCACCGGAAGGTGCCCGAATGCTCCAGAAAGAGAATCCTCACCTCCTAACTTCTTTTTCTCTTTCCTTTTTATTTTTCTTTCTTTTTTTTTTTTAAATAAATTTACACAGTCCTGTCGCTCCCGTTATCCCCAAATATCCAACGTCCCCATCTGCTACGCCCTGCTCCCGAAAACCAAACACTTTCTTAGAGAGAGAGATACAAATGTTTAGGAAGCTGACAAAGACCGAAAAAGAAACCGATAGAAAAATGGAAAATGAGCTCTACAATAGTCGAGTTTGTTCAACGGATAAAAGCACACCCGGTCCAAAACCAACAGCAATAATCTCTGCGATGTCCTTCCCCCAAAACAAGATTCACCCTCTGATAAACTTGCCCAACTTAACACCGATGACCATTTTAACTTAAACCAACGACAAACGTAACACCCTCCCAGTCCACGCTACGATTAATAACCGACTGTGTCACCCCGGCAAACAAAACCCTTTGGGATGAATTTTTCCCCCACCTACCCAACATCTCTCAGACTTTTCGCAGCTTTAGGTAAGAGTTCGCCCCCTCAATAGCAGCCCCTCCAAAAATGCCATCAGCAGAGAGAGTGGTGAGCGGCCGCGTCAATGCCCGCCGCTTTGGGAGGGCTGTGTGCTCACCACAGAACAATTGCGTGCAGGAAAAAAATACGGGAGGAACAATTAATATTTAGAAAAAAGAAATAATTTTTCCAAACTGGCTTCAATGAAGCGTTGAACTGTTTGGCCACGGAAAGGCGGACAGAGCTTGAAAAAGCAGAAGGCTGAAAGTACCGTTTTTAAAAACAATTTGGTGGTTGTAGCCCGGGTTTCTCCTCCCCAGTGCTTTGGTTTTCCTGCCACTGATCTCACACCTCATCTTTTTTTATTGTTTTCTTTGAGAGGGGGGAAAAATGAGATTTTTGTTTGTTTGTTTTTACAAAAGGCACTCTCGGAGAGACCTGCTGAAATCCGTTACTTCCTAGCTACAAAGCACTGCAATTAAAATAAATTTAAAGAGTAAGCAAAAGGCAAGTCACCTGCAAAGCACCAGAGTCAGTGCCCTTAGGTAGGAGAATTACATCACTCCCTGACTGCGCGATGTACTCTTTTAAATTATAAAGCAGGTGATTTTTATTTTTTATTTTTTTGACAGGGAAAAAAAATTGAAAGAAAAAAAAAAGAAAAAAAGTGAGTATTCCATATACATCTTGCACGAAGAAAGCACTGAACCAACCTCTAAGGTCACTCACTGCCTGAAAACCCTCAGCAGCAGCTCACGGTGGAAGTTTTCAGGCAAGACGGCTACTAAATCATTAATACAAACAAATGGAAGGCGGGGAGGAAAGGCGCTACTGTAATAGATCCGAAGTCTTGGAGGAGGAAAAAAATATTAAAGCAAAAAAAAAAAAACTTTCATCTTCAGCCTCTCTTCGTTCCACATTAATAATTTTTCGGAAAAGAAAACCTTAAGCTTCAGTCAAACAAGAGGCTCTTTCTAAGCGTCTCGGTGCCGTAATTCAGCGTAGTGCCTTCTTCTTTTTCACGAGGCCCCCCCGTTTTTCACTCCGAAGAGCCCCGCCGCAGGAAGAGCGGATACCCAAAAAGTCGGGCGGAGCAGCCGGGGCCGGAACGTCCCGGTGCCGGGGTAGCCAGGCAGCGCCCAGCCCCGCCGGGGCGGCCGGGAAGGAAAGAGCCGCTCCCCGGCACTTCTCTTACGGGGGACAGCGGGAACCCGTCCGCGGAGCTGCCGGCCGGGCAGCGCCCGCTGTGCCGAGCCGAGCCGAGCCGCCCCCCGCCCCCTCTCACCTCCGCAGCCGGGCGGCCGCCGGCCGCCGCGCCAAGTCGCGACTCGCCTCCGCTGCGGGGCAGGGGGCTCCAGCGTGGCCCCAGGCGCGGAGGCTAGGGGGGTCCCGGGGAGGCTGGGCTGGGCTGGCCGTACGGAGCCGAGCCGAGCGGAGACGTGCGAACCGCGGGCGGCCGCGGGCGGAGCTGCGCAGGGCTGAGCG
>PPHD01008674.1:10756-21497 GCA_002909625.1 Bambusicola thoracicus | reverse complement strand
TTTTTTTTTTTTTTCTTTTTTCCTTTTATATGTAGTGGATTTGCCTAATTAAATCCAGGCTTAATTAAATATTGGGGATATATTTCACTGTGTTGGACACATTACTGATGCAATTTTTATAATGGATTTGAGCTCAATTAAGTGTAGAATACCTGACATCTAATAATGCCCATAAAATTCCTGAGCTTATTTAGATTTTGCTGCTGGCAGTCTGACTTAAAACGTCTGTGAAAAGAAAATCTTAGGATCTTCTGAAATTGAATAGCTGGTTTCATAAAGTTCAACATATTAGATCTTCAGAAAAGCTAACGAGGTTAAAAAGTAATAAAAGTAATAGTATTGCATTATCTGGGCTCCTTTCATTAAGCTGACTGATTTCATGCTAACGACTTAGAAGTCACCTTTCCTTACATAATTTGTGTGAATATAGCTATACTTTTTAATTTCAATTTTACTTAATATGACTGCAAAGTATGTGGGTGTATTAATGTGAATGCACTGAAAAATACATAATCAATTCAGTTTCTTTTCTTCCTCCTAAAAAGAGTGACATTTTACTAAGGTACATATTCTATCATGATGGTTCTTTGTTGATTTAAAACTTGTCTGCATCTTTTCTGCACAGTGATAGATAGACAGCTTCAAAGATTTCTCTTTGCGAGTACATTTTAGTCACTAAATATTCATGTACATTCCTGATTTACTGAATGTCAGTGGTTAGTATTCATTTCAACAAACTCATTGTTAATGAAAGTATGTCAGTGCAAATGTGTGTACTTTAGCTAAAAATACTTTGCACTTCTATGATGATTACAGTGATTTCTCTTCCAGTGACATCAAACTACTTTACAATCATAAATGAAAGTTCACAGATCTTTGTAGAGCAGCTATGAATCATGCATCTTCAAAGTGAATACTCTGAAAGACAAAGAGCATAAGTGACTTGTGTAACTTCAAACAGGGTATCAATACAAAAGTCAATCAAATCATCACTGTAGCTTAATTAGTGGGTGTTAGTCCTAGAGTTCTCTTTAACAAAGTCCAATATAGCTTCATTCTGAAAAGTGACTCCATGCAAACAAGTGCCATATTGCTTCTATGAATATTCCTGCAAAAATATTGCTGTATCAAGAATTAATTGGCTGACAATGCAAAAAACAACAGCAACAACAACAAAAAACCATCAACTTACGTAGGTTCCTGTACAACGAACAAAGTAAATCTAATGGTAATAAAACACTTTTGATCCCATCTAAATTGTATGCCATGAAATCCAGGTCCATGCACTTACTGCTGAGCAGAGCTTTCAAACTGTTTTTCTATGAAGCAGTTGAAACATACTACAACAAATTCACGAGACAATGAAACATAATAAGAAATATGTTTGTTCGTTTGTTTAAAGCATCTCCTTTAAAAAAAAAAAAATAAAAATAACTACACCTGTTTTTAAAGCAAATAGTAAATGTGCCCGTTACAGGAGCTCATCTGTCAAGCTCTTTAGTATTCTCTCTAGTCCTTATGAATTCAACCTAGTAGCCAGAGTAAATATCTGTGTTGACTGCTTGATCTTCTGAGAAGAAAACATGGTTTTATTCCCATGAGACTTTCAAGAAGATCTCAAAAAGGAGGGTGTCTTCCAGTTGCCAAATTTTTATTGCTATAGAAGTAAAAGGTGCATTTTACAGTTAGCCCACTTACCTATTCATGCTGTGTAATGTACGTTTGTTATGAGTATGTCTTGGTTTATGCTGTCATTTGTGCAACAGTACAGGAGGCAAGACATAAAAGTCTCATCTCTGGAGGAGAGGAATTTGCCAGCAGAGCATTATTCCATGAACCTGGATAAGTTACAGGGGAACCTTTGAAATCTTACTTTTGAGTTACAGAATCATAGCCACAGAATGGTTTATTGAATATGAGAAATACATACACAAAAATGACAGCTTTTAGCACCTATTAGTAGTTAAAAATCTCTCCTTTAAAAAACGAAGTCTTTATTCCAGACAGATATTTTTTTTTTCCGCATAAGATGATAACGCTATAGACCCCATGAAATGAAGTACAATTCTTCTGAATCATCATCAATATTATGCTGATAAGTGAAAATGAAAACTCATATCTGAAAAGGAATAATTTTTTCCCCATTCTCATATAATTTCTTTACCAGTGATTATCCATGCTTTCCTTTAACATTCCTGCTTTTCATTGGCAATGGCAATATAACAGCAGATGAATATTGCTTTATTTACATAAATATGCTGAATGAATATAGTGCTTGAGTCACGCTAAAAAACCTCAATCTAACTTACAAAGAATAATGTCTTTTGCTTGCTATTCACACTACCCATTTTTTCCTGGCTCACATCTGCCAGTGATTCAGTCTAGCAAATACAGCAGTAATTCTTGTACTCAATAAAATATCTTAAATTGTTTTAAGCTACTTGTAACAATTTAAAATCAATATAAACATTGTTCTGCTTCATGGTAGTATGGCCCAACCCTCAAGAAATCAGAACATAAACCAAAGTGAAAAGCTCCTTCCCATAAAAGAAACAAAAAAATCTCTTCACCAAGTGATGTTGTACAGGATGTATACCTCCACACTGGGTCATGTGCCACTTTTGTCCAAGGTATAGAGACCTTCTAGGGAACCTTTTAATAAACCTAGGTAAAGCAAAATCATGGAATCACGGAATCATGAAGTTTGGAAGGGACCTATCAAGATCATCCAATCCAACTTTCCCGCTGAAGAAGTTTCGTTAGAGTAGGTTACACAGGAAAGCATACAGACAGGTTCTGAATATCTCCAGAGAAGAAGATTCCACAGTCTTTCTGTGTAGCTTGTTCCAGTGCTCTGCGAACCTCACAGTAAAGAAGTTCCAGTTTGGGACTGTTGTCACTTGATCTGTTGCTGGGCACCACTGAAAAGATCCTGGCCCCATCCACATGACTTCTACCTTAAGACATTTATTGGTAACATGAGCATTGATAAGATCCCTCTTCATTCTCTTCCAGGCTGAACAGTTCCAGGTCTTTTGGCCTTTCTTCATAAGAGAGATGCTCCAGTCCCCCCTTCATCATCTTCATCATCTTTGTCACCATTCACTGGACTCCCTCTAGAAGTTCCCTGTCTTTCTTGTACTGGGGAGTCCATAACTGGGCACGGTACCCCAGATGTGGCCTCAACAGGGCAGAGTGGAGGGAGAGGATCACCTCCCTTGCCCTGCTGGCCACATTTTTTTAATGTACCTCAGGATACACAGGTCTTCTTGACAACAAGGGCACACTGCTAGTTCATGGTCAGTCTGAGGACACTTAGATCCTTCTCCACAGAGCTTTCTTACTCTCCAGAGGTCAGGTCAGTGACTAGCCTGTACTGATGCACACAGTTATTCCTCGTCAGGTGTAGGACTCTGCATTTGCCGTTGTTGAACCCCATAAGGTTTCTTTCCACATAATTCTCCTTTCTATCCAGGTTTCACTAAACGGCAGCAAAGTCTTCTGGTGTGTCAGCCACTCCTTTTTGCTTTGTGCCATCAGCAACCTTTCTGAGGGTACATTCTATTCCTTCACCCAGGTCATTGATGAAGATGTTGAACAAGACCAGACCCATTACCCCTGGGGAACACCACTAGCTGCAGGTCTCCAGCTAGAGTCTGTGTCACTGATTACAACCTTCTGAGCTCTGCTAGCTAGCCAGTTCTCAATTCACTACACTGTCCACTTGTCTACACCATCTACACCACACTTCCTACACTTAATATGGGGATGTTATGAGAGGCAATGTCAAAAGCCTCATAGAATTCAAGGTAGACAACTTCCAATAAGGTTGAAAGAAGGAAAAAAAAGAAAAAAGAAAAAAAAAAGAGGCAGAAAATCTCAAGAAACAGTGTGCATGTCTCAGCATCTAATCACTTCTCTGAGATAGTTAAAGAAAAATAAAGAAAATTAACAGAACTCAACACATCTAACAGAGAACAAGAGAACAAGAGGAAAAACTCAATTTGGAAAGGTTTTTTTGTTTGTTTGTTTTTGAAAGAATCCAAACCTTGAAAGGATTATTCCCATTAGATGGAAAAGCTAGGCAGATAGGAGATGGCCAGGATTCCTCTTGAACTGCTGTACCATTTCTTTTTATTTCTGACCCTGATAATAATAAATAAAATTATAATGTTGGCTTGCTTCTCACTGGAGCTGTGTTTTTTGTCTTTTTGTTTTGTTTTGTTTTGTTTTTCATCAGTTTTCACCTGATAAGGTTTGCCCTCAGGCCTCCAGGGTCCCTGAGCTTACAGGTATAGCAGAGGCCAGTGAAGCAATACCTTTGCATCATTTCCTATATAGACGAATACAGAGTTACGGAGTGTTAAACAAATGTGTATACGTATGTCAATGGTACCGGACAGAATGCACACAAAACTGAACAACGTAATTAGTTGGACACTGTTATTTTCAAAAAGTCATAGTAAATGATGGAGGTTTCTAATGACTGGGAAATCGCCACTCACATCTACAAGAAGTGCCAGATTGAGCATCCATGGAACTGTAGGCCGATCATCTGGTCCTCAGTCCTTGGTATTTTTATGGAAGTAGTCTCCTGGAATTAATTTCTCTCCACATGATGGACACCATAATTGCATACTGATCTGTCCTCTGAAGGCCATAAACAAAGGAAAGTAATTGTTTCTCTCCGGTTGTTCCTTGTGAGACAGAATGTGGAACAGTTTCCATTTGGGGTCTTCCCAGTACAGGATATACTGAGATACTGGGGTGAATCCCACTGAGGGCCACTGAGATGGCCAGTGTATTGGAAAACATGACATTAATGTACTAGAATACTTGACAGAGAATTCTGAGATAGTTGGATTTATTCGGCCTTGATAATATGAGGCCAAGAGGTGACATTATTATTATCTACAAGTATGTAAAGGGAAAGTGTAGAAAATACAGAACCAAATTCTTCTTGGACATGCAGTGTTGAAAAGAGTCAACAGACATGACTTGCAATGTGGGAAATTCCAGTTAAATATAGTGAATTATTTTTCTATTACGAAGGTAGTCAAAGACTGGAGCAGGGACTCCATACTCCATCCTTGACATTATTGAAATTTGAATGGGCAAAGTTCTGAACAACCTGTTGTAGTTGGCCAGATTTGAGCAAAGGCTTGGACTAAAACATCCACAGGGTCTCCTCTAACTTCACAGTTCTGCTGAATGTGTGATTCTATATGTGTACAAAGATGTACTTACAGTCCTGTGTTAGAGCACTTGGGTCCTTGGATAACATTTTATTCTTTGAAAGAAAAAGAACCGTGCATCTACCTAGACTGAACAATGATTACACTTAATTCTGAAGGACTCTGACCTGAAAAATAAAGTCTAATATTATGGAAAATGTACAGCTTCTTTTCATAAAAGCCAAAGAAGCTTACTCATAGCTACCATCTAGAAAAACACATTGTAATGAAGGTCTAAAATCAGAATCTTGCCATGAATAGTGTGAGTTTTAATAACATAAAAGAAACTGGGAGAGAAATAGAAAGAGAACATAATAAGGAATTTTTCCTTGTGCTAGCAAGAGTATATGTATTTTTCTAGCTATTGGTATATTTTTGGGACAAGATACCTGATAGATAATCCACTGTGGTATGTTTTCAAGAGTTAGCTGTTACCTGCTAAAGGAAATTTATTTTCATCACTATTAGAGGAACTTAAAAAATGCAGACTTAATATTTAAGCAAACAAAACAAAACAAAGACAAAAACAAAAAAAAAGATCCCTCTATACTTTGCATTGCCTACCCACCAAGGATCTTACAAGATGTTCAATAATGAAAAATATTGGGAGTAATTTCTTACTATCTTGAGAGTTCAGGAGATATGTATCACAATTGCCTTTTTCATGCCTTAGAATAAGAAAATGACCAATAAACAGTTTATACTTCTTGGCTTCCACATGAGTCTCCAGACATGTTGGATGTACCACCTGTCATCAGTATCTTCCTTGGTACTTTTTTGCTGTTATCTGCAAGGAGTCAGTCCCATGCTGATAATCATAGAAAGATATTTCAATAATTCTTTGTTCTTAACAAAATAATTTGGAACATCTGTATTTCTGTATCTTTGTATCTTATGAGGGTGGTAATTCCCTCTTTTTTCCCTCTTTATAACTTAATGTGATGTTGTTAATGTCTAACTTTGAAATATTTATGAAATTGATTTGAGCATTAGTTACATGCAAACACTGTAAGCTTTAAATTCCTCTGAGCTTTACTCATTCATATACCAAAATACTTAAAATACCGTCTTTTTTTCGATTATAAATCTTATTTCTTGTTAATTGGTAAGTGACTCCACACTATGCATAATAATTTCCCTTTCCTCTTGCATTTGCTTGCTATCTGTGTGACGTGATAGTCACAAGATTACTAAGCCATATTTCAGAATGCCAATATCATTTAAGTGCACAATTAAAAAAAAAAAAAAAAAAAAAAAAAGAGAACAAAAGTAAATTCAGACTAGTAATTCTTTTCTGAACAGAGCACTTTGCTTTACAGAAATAGCATTAAAAAATAATTGGGTGTTTTACACTTTATGGATTTCATACAAATATATTAAAAGAAATATTTGTTACTTGTGAACTTTTACATCACTCAAGATAGAAGAGTGAGATAAGTCATGTTCAATGCAGTCAGAGGTATGTCTTTATTCTTTGTCAGACTGCCATCTCTTGCACTCAACTCAGCCTTTTCTCAAAGTCCCAGTACAAAACAGCATCTATCAGATGGCCTTCAGATAAAGATGAGAAACCATCTAACACAGCAGGGTAGAAAATGTAGTTTAACTGTTTAATGTATTACTTTTTTCCATTCTTGTAGAGAACAAGACTTTCCATTTTTTCACACGTTGATTTTACAGACAGTGCATGAATAGCTCCTTTTAATGGTATTTCCCATGAGTTGCAGCCTACATTTTCAAAAATGAGAAGTGATTTGGGATGCTTTTGTTTCTTGAAGGCTAATTGTGAGGTATCTCTGAAAAAGCCTTATTTTCAGAAAAGCCTTTAAAATATGCCTACTAAAAGTCAAAATGCTTCGAAGAGTCTCAGGAAGGACAGGATAGCTCCAGGTCACTTTTTAAAATTGTAAAGGGGAGGTGGTTAGGAACAATCAACCCTTACTCATGCTGTCAAAGACAAAGTAGTTATCTGACACTATACAGTAAAAATGAAAAGCACTTGCTGTAGTAGAAGTACTACAACAAGAGCAGTAGGAGAACTGGCTGGGGGATAAGAGAGAAAGTTAATGAAATAAAATAGTGTTTTTTTTTGTTTGTTTGTTTTTTTTCTAATTTATCATCTGTTTTCCTGTTATGAAGAAAAATGGAAATTAATTCTGTGATAATTCACTTATTTTGTCCCATCAATGGAAAACATTACACATTCACTGGGAGATGTAAATTCTACATTGCACTGATCTTGCATTTCTATACTGCTACCTGCCAGAATGATGGCAGTCACATTTTCAGACCTCTTGGGATGCCATCCAGAGAGACCAAGACAGGCTCAACCAGTTGGCCCAGGAAAACCTCATGAGGTTCAACAAAGCCAAGTGCAAGGTGTTGCATCTGGGTCGTGGAAAATCCCACAGGCAGTACAAGCTGAAGGATGTAAGGATAGAGCTCAGCCATGTAAAAAAGGCTATGGGGTACTGGTGGATAGCAGGCTGGACATGAGTTAGCAATATGCCCTCATACCCCAGAAAGCCAACCAAATCATGAGTTGCATAAAAAGAATCATGGCCAGCAAGTTGAGGTAGGTGATCCTATCTCTCTGCTCTGTGCTGATACACCTCACCTGGAGTTCTGCAACCATATGTGGAGTTTGGACCTGTTGAAACTCATTCAGAGGAGGCCCACAGATATGATCCAAGGGATGGAACTTCTCACCTATGAGGACAGGGTGAAAGAGTTGGAGCTATTCAACGTGGAGAAGAGAAGGCTCTGGGGAGACCTGATAGTGGCCGACCAGTATCTAAGGGGAGGCTACAAGAAAGAAGAGGGCAGACTATTTAGTGGGGTATGTTGTGATAGGGCAAGACAAAGTGGTTTCTAACAAAAAGAGGGGAGATTTAGATTGAATATAAGGAAAAAGTTTTTTACAATAAGGGTGGTGAGGCACTGGAACAGGTTGCCCAGAGATGTGGTGGATGCCCCATCCCTATAGAGTTCCAGCGTGAGGCTGGATCAGGCCCTGGGCAACCTGATCTAGCTGTGGTGTCCCTGTTCATTGAAAGGGAGTTGGACTAGATGACCTTTAAAAATCCCTTCCAAATCACACAATTCTATGATTCTATGATGTTTGCATGCCTTCTGCAAAGTCAATAACATTAAAGTTCATATTAAGGTTATCCTTTCCCTGGAAACATACTAGTTGTGAATCATGTTTGATGTAATTTCATATTCTGCCAGCTTTTTTTGTGAACAGGAAAGTGTCAACATATTGAGTAACATTCTGTTAGTGAAAAGTGCAAAGACTGTGGTCTAGCTCAAAGAAATATATATAATTCTAAGCATTTTAATGAAAGGCACTAAAAAGAAGCACAAGAAAAAAACTGAAGATTAACTTATCCACATTTTGATAACCTCTATACAAAAGCGTTCAGCAAAAATGCAGAAAGGTTTTCTGAAAATCTTGATAATGGAGATGAAAGCAACATTATTTGTCTAGAACACTTACATTATAAATGAGAGCTGAATTGGTCCAAGAAAGGAAAGACAGCAGACACAATTTCAGCTTCTCAGTACTATATGAATAGGTCTGTCAGACACTATGATAGTGTCTGGAAGGGATTAGTAAGTATGAATTGCTTATCCAAACAAAGGAAATTATAAGAAAGCTTTTAAAGATTACAGTAAAGATTTTTACATTTCAGAGGAAATCAACTCGTGCTATGACATTGGAGTACTTAAAGGGACTTGGAAGTAAAATAACATATTGAACAACCAAGTAATTCAGAGCAAGAATATGGTATCTGATTGATCTCACATTAAATCACCATTAGTGTTTGATGAATACTATATGCCAAACTGATAGGAAATTCAGAAGAGGTGGTGGGGGTGGGAAAAATTCAGAGGAACTGAAGGACTAGATCAAGCCCTTTTCTGGAGCTAGATGTATTTAGAGACAGCCACACTACAAAGATTTATGTCATCTGAACATCTGGCCCATGAAGCAAGGTTATTTTCTTCTTAAAAAGAGAGAAAATATGCACAACAATTCTTAATTTAATTATAAATGAACATGCTAAAAGAAAGAAAGAAAAAAAAAAATGCTTCCTATACTCCTGACACAAGAGAATCATGACCTTGCTCTGATCAAGAGTTGAGAAAATGAGTATAATGATCTGTGACTGACAAGATAATGAAAATAAAAACAGAGAGGGATGGTACAAATCAGGAAGCATCAGGAGACCAATACTCAAAATTACTGGAAAGGTTATTCTCAGATACCTTTCTGATAGTATGTAACGTGTCTATTTGACTCTGGTAACAAAGATTGGAGAAAGTTACATGGACATACAATGACATCCAGAAGCTGAGTATCCAAGACAAGTATTTCACTGGTGATGAGATGCTGCCCTGACCTAGACTCTGAGGCTACTGGAAGCCAGTGTTGTGCTCCTGGGCTCACTGCAACAGTAAGTGGGGCCAGCCTGAGTTAACTGCATGAGGGTTCGTCATGGTCACTCTCTCAGTAGTCCCACTCAGTAAACAGAGCACAGCAGTACCATGTTTTCAGTGTTCCCCCTTTGACAACTTTTAATAATGGGGGCTCTGTGTAGGTGGGAAATAGCAGCAGAAAATAACTCTGGCTGTGAGCAAGGAGGCTTCCACTATAATTCTGCTTTCTCTTCTGTAATTTTACACTCTTTACTGATGATCTGCGATATTATTTGACCCTGATGAATTACATCTAAATCAAAATTTCACAAAGAAAATGAAAACCAATAAAACAGTACTGAGAAAATATTAATATTACTACAGCTTTTAATGGCATTAAGAGAGTAAAGACACCTGCATCTACTATACACTTGATAGTTTCCAAGAGGTATTCAATTTCAGAGTAACAAAGACTTTGCTTTTAGCAGAGCGACTATGGCAGGTGCAGTCTGTATATCACCCTAGATGGATGCAAGGCAACTCTGTATTGGAAGCCCTGCAGCAACAATCACAAACTCATGAGAGGAGGAACTTTACAGAGAGAAAGGATTTATTAGCCTAGAGATTCATCTGTGTTCCCATAACAATAACACCTTGGCAGCATGAGTTCATGACTGTCTACACTCAGTCATATAAGCATATATTTTTAATGATGTTTTTCATATGTTTTGAGTTTATATCACGGTCTTCTAAGTATAAATGTGCAAGTTGTCTCTATTGGAGGCATGGAGAAGATAACTGCTTTCCTGGGGAGCAAATATACTCATAAGGAGATGTTTGAGACTAGTGTATGTGGCATGGAGCACCAGAGAGTACTTGCAAGGTTTCATGCATCCCAGAAAGCCACCAACTTGAAACAAATCCCGTAATCAGTGAACTGTTTGGAAGGACATGGAATAGACAGAGTTGCTTACAAACATTTTTATTTAGCTATCAGATGATTTTGACTTTTTTTCTGAGCACTTTCTAAGTTAAACGTTTTTGTTTGTGCTTCATTATTCTTTTTTCTTGCTCTTTTTTTTTTT
>PPHD01008673.1:15000-21500 GCA_002909625.1 Bambusicola thoracicus | reverse complement strand
AAAAAAAAAAAAAAAAAAAAAAGGCACCTGCTGGCACACACTGACATTTGGTTAACATTTCTGGAGACCAAACAGTGGATGTGAACACAGCACAGCAGTGGGTGGTTCCTTTCGGCAGACGTGACAGTGACAGAATGCAGGCTCTTGTTCATCACTGGTGAAAATGCGTAGCTAATGTTGGTGACTATGTAGAAAAACAGTGTTTTTGTAGCTGAGAGTTTGCTGTATCAAATAGTGTTATTGTGCTCTTTGTAGTTGTATTTCCATGGAAATAAATGGAAGGTATTACTTTTGGAGCAACTGGTGTAAATTTAGAAACAGAAACATCACTGTATTGCTTTGCATTGCTGTGTGTTGCTACGTAGACACAACTTTCCCAGGTCAAACACACAGAACAGTTTTTCATATGCATCATGAGGAAAGATCAAGTTCTACCTAGTCTTTCATTAGTGACTACAAACCACAATCAAAACATTAAAGTGGACAAAATTCATACTAGCTGTAATAAAATGAGCTACAGCTGAATTGTGCTAGGAATTAATTTGGACTTAAGTATCTACTTACTTTTTTCTACACTAATAGTGAACATGGTTTCTATTAACCTTCATTTCTTGATCATATTTATTCAGCAGGCAATCCTACTGATTTTCACACAGTGATAAGTAACATAGACTATGCAGCAATTACTCATTTTAACATGGAAAGCAATATTTAACATTAAAAAAATGATGCTGCAGATATTTTGGTACAGCTTTTTACTTTACACTGGTATTACTCACATACACAGTAATGTTGCCCCAGGAACTAATACTCATAGATATATACAATCTCTCATAAATATGCATGAACACATATAGGATGAGTACTGCACCAGTCGGAGAGACACGATGTCAAAGAAAATACAAGAATACTAAAGTGCAGTGCACAGATGAACAAGAAAATAGGCCAAGGATGGCATACGAATGGGGCGTTGTTTAAGTTGGGATATCTAACAATTTCTCCATTTCACTGCCAAAATAAGCTGTTATATAGTACTTAAACAAATGTCCACTGTCTTCTAGTACTCCCTTCCTTCATATCCACTGATTACTTTACAAAGGCATAGAAACAGACTGTGAAGACGTCAGGAACATTGGTCAAGACTCTAATGTCAGCAGGAGCAGTTTAGGTCTCACAGTTCTAATGAGAACGTGGAAGAGACTTCAGTTGGAACTGAAGTATAACAGAGAACTATATATAATACCTATAGAAACACTATATAATAGTTATTTTTTATCACAACTCTATTTACTTTGATGTTTTTTGCTAGTCTGACAGACATGTAAAAAGATTCCCTGTGCAAAACGGCCACCATCTGTCATCACAACCAATGGCTGCCATTTCTCTACAGCTAAGTGGCAAGTGAAAATGAGGCTATTTTTCATAAAGCTGGTTACTTTCTCCAATTATTTTCTAACTGAAGCAAAATTAAAGCCACTGTCTTTCTATGGTTCAGAGATATGACAAGACAAAGAGATAGTGAGGATTTGCATATGCAAAATGAGAAGAATAGGATGCAGATTTATAATATTAAACACAGAATCTCAGAGGATTGTTTCAAGTTCGTCACACTGCCTACTCAAATCATCAGCAGCATAACGTAAGTTTTGGCCTAAACCTCAGGTGTCCTTCAGTTATTTTCTGCCTACACCACCTCAGGCCCCCGTACACCTTGTTTCTATTTTCAGGGTTGCATATTCTTCTTATATTCTGAATGAGCATTTCCATATTTTGCTCTCTACTGATTTCATTGTTTGCTTATATAATGATCAATAATGCAGGCCTAAAGTTTACAGTTCTTCCCTATGTCTACATATTATAAGAGCAGATGCAAGTTATAGTATCTCAAAACAGAAAAATGAGGAACAATTTACATTTGAGTAAGCAATTATGGCAGTATAACTTCAGAGGATGGCAGCATGGCTCTGTACTCAACAAAATCAACTGAAAATAGTTTGTAACTCTGACACAATCTTCTGAATATGGAATAACTCCATACATGTCATGAGTAAGTCTGAGTCCATGTCTGACATGCAACTGCGACCAAAGTACAGACATATATATGTTAATCCTGTTTAAAGTTTGATACTCTCTTTTAAGTATCACGGTTTCAAAATGTGCATTATTGTATTGTGACTTTTAAAACAGTTAGCTTTAAAAAACATGCAAAACCCCTTCTCATTATAGGGCTATCAGACTAGCTCCAATGTAACTCATTCTATTACTCCTTAGTAAAACAGAACTGCATCTTTATAAGAGCAGATATAAAATGACAGCTGTTTAATCTTCAATATACCATCTCTTAAAACTTCATCAGTGTTGCAAATACACAGCCACAACTGTAATGGTGATCATGACAATATGAAATGAGTAGTGTACTGATTCCTCTGCAGATCAGATAGACGCATGAAATGATGCTGTAAATAGAAAGAGCATTTCTGTACAGCTTACTAATGGGTAAGCACAGTTCTAAAAATTTGCCAGTGCAATATTCCAGTGCTAGTGCTATTCTACTCCTCACACCATAGTGATTTTACATGACCTGTGAGCCTTCAAGCACTCACTCTTCCATATAAAAGAAATGCAGCTGAAGAAATTTAACACCTCTTATTTTCATCATGTTCTTTAAATATGTTGCTAGTGAAAGAAAAGAAGTGTTTGTCTGTAAACTAAAATTCATAAATGGCTCATCTATTAGAATCATAGAATCATTAAGGTTGGAAAAGACCTCTAGTCTAATCATCCATCTACCATCAATACTGCCCAGTAAAACCATGTTCTTAAGTACTATATCAACCCTTTCCTTAAACACCTCCAGGGACAGAGACTCTACCACCTTCCTGGCAGTCTGTTCCAATCTGTAAAGAAATCCTTCCTACTATTCCACCTGAATCTTTCCTGGTACAACTTAAGGCCATTCTCTATTGTTCTATTACTAGTTATCTGGGAAAAAAGGCAAGACCTCACCTACAGTTTCCTTTCAGGTAGTTGTATATGGTTTCTCCAAAGTCTCCTCCAGACTAAACAATCCCAGTTCCCTCAGCCACTCTTCATGAGACTTGTGCTCCCGATCCTTCACCAGCTTTGTTGCCTGTCTCTGGACACACTCCAGAGCCTCAGTGTCTTCCTTGCAGTGAGGGGTCCAAAACTGAGCACAGTACTGGAGGTGCGACCTCACCAGAGCTGAGTACAGGGGGGGAAATTCACCTGTGTGCTACTGCTGGCTACAATGTCTCTGATACAAGCCAGAGTGCCACTGGTCTTCCTGGCCTCCCAGACACACTGCAGGCTAGTGTTCAGCTGAGCATCAACCAACATCCACAGATCCTTTTCCTCCATGCAGCTTTCCAGTCACTCTGCCCCAAGCCTGTAAGCGCTGCATGGGGTTGTTGTGACCAAAGTGCAGGACCTGGCTCTTGGTCTTGTTAAGCTTCATCCCACTGGCCTCAGCCCATTAATCTGGCCTGTCCATATCCCTCTGAAGGGCCTTCCTACCCCCACACAGATTGACACTTCCCCCCAACTTAGAATCATCTGCAAGCTTGCTGAGGGTGCACTCAATCCCCTTGTACAGATCATCAATAAAGACACTAAACAGGACAGGCCCCAATACTGACCCCTGGGAAACACTACTCATGACCAGTCACCAGATTTATTTAACTCCATTCACTACCACTCCCTGGGCTCAGCCGTCCAGACAGATTTTTACCCAGCAAAGAGTGTACCTGTCCAAGCCATGGTCTGCCAGATTCTCCAGAAGTGTCAAAGGCTTTGCTGAAGTCTAGGTAGACTATGTCAACAGCCTTTCCCTCATCTACCAACTGGGTTACCTGATCATAGAAGAAGATGAGGTTGGTCAAGCAGGAGATTGTTAAGGTAGACTTTAGAAGTCGCAGAAAGAAAGAACAGCTGTGAAACATAGTTTGGATGTGCACAGTGTACCACAGAGAGTAGATTATACAAAACAATCTGAAATAATACAGCTAGAAGTGACTTGATCAGGTGGAGGCCATTCCAAATCCAAGTCTCTACTTGCAAGCACTCTTTGGAACTACACAGCTTCTTTGCTAATAGATCATTATTCTATTCTATTCCATATATTTTTCAATCAATATCTACTGCCTTGATGTGTTCAACTTCCACTTTAGATGTTGCATATATGGTGTAGATAAACCCTTAAATAACTTTTCTGACCTAACAACTTTCTTTTAATAAGTAGTCTTTTTTCTTCTTTAGGATCTATCTGAACTAAGTTTTGCTTGCTCAGGAGTAACTGCAGCTACTACTGTTGTGAAGTTCACAGGAGGATAATCCAACAGACAAAATCTTGTATGTATCTCCTATTCATTGTCTTCCTTTGCTTTTTGAAGGTATTGCTACGTCTTAATCACTAGTAGCATTTCCTCTTAAATACACAGAACAACTGAGAGCTTTACACAGCTACATGGAGAGACAGAAATCTCTGAAGTAATAGTATTTGCAACAGTTGGCCAGGGTAGATAGAGAACGTATCCAGAATGAGCTTGTTCTTCATTGTTCTATGAACTTATTTCATAATCTTAATTCTTTGTGTACCTAGTGAACAAGGCTTCACATAACTACAACTTGCACATTGGCCAACAACATCTTTCATAGTAAGAATAAAGAATTCAGGTTTACTTTTCTCACTCACTCTAGAAACATTTTTTTCTCTACACACACACACGCACATATATATATATTTTGTCCCAAAAGTACTATTTATTTTCTTAACCTCTGTATTACTAAGAGCATATGCTAGAATCTTCCCTGCCTAAATTTTCATCACACATCTCAGAAGCAGTAAATACAGACCATTTATTACAAGGAACAATAAACAATTGAATGGCCAGAAGGAGAATGAAACTAATCCTTCTCTCCTCTCCCAAAGTATAAGTCCTCTCTTTTACAGGGCTATCGTGTAGCAGGGAAAGAAGCAGAGGAAGCATTCCTGCCTTCTTGGGTCACTTTACTACCAGCAGATAGACTCCAGAGATCTTCATTTCTTACTTTCATGATCACCAGAGTTATCTGAAGATTATTACCTATGATTCTTTTGATTCTGCCAAGATTGTAATAAATGAATGCTATTTTTATTTTGTTGATTACTCTTAACTGATTACAGAGCAAGAACCACATGGATATCAGCATCTCAGCACTCCCTTCAGGGGTTTCTGAAGCCACAGGAAAAAGGAATTTGGACAGGCAGTAAAAATAAAGAGACACTTTAGACAGTTGCTGAACTTGTAAATGACGAGGAACTTAAAGAACAGATGTCAAACAAGTTTGTGTACCAGGGGACCTGATTTTTCCCTTGAATTCCATGTCTGTCTATCTTGCATGGGCAATTTTTGGAGAAACACCCAAGCAAGCTCTGAAGGTATTTTTTTCCAATCTTGAAATAATTATACTTGCCTTTTTATAGCAGTTCTGCTCCTGTGATCTTTTACAGTGGGATTAAGCAGCTGGACACAGACCATGCAATGTAGCATGGAACATACATTGCTTCCAATAGTCATCTGATCTAGTCATTCAGAATAACTTCATATCACTGCATTCTTAATGAATTACTACACATCCATGCATTGTACAATACAGAATACATTAGCTATGAATAAGAAAGTAGCCTACATGCTAAAAAAGCAGATCATTTAAAAGAAAATCTTTCATCTGTAAATTGCATTCCTGAACCCATTCAGTTTAATTGTTTCCCTTTATTATAGCTTGACTTTGAAGTGACTGACTTAAGGAAGAAAAGTATAGTTTCACAGGTACAGTCGTCATTGGATCCCCATTTCTTGCCCTGCACAAGAAGAGGGCTACTTGCTTTGCTTCTAGATTGTGGCAGCACTGGTGCCTCAGTGAGCAAACCTGGTTATATGAACCCACACTCAAATCATGAAAAGGGGTATATGTTACATTCTGTAAGAAGTATGAGGCAACCAGAAGTCTCTTCCTTGTATTTTTAGAGTGTGTACTTTGCATACCAAGCTTAAATGAGAGAACAGCCAATGAACCTCCACACCAGATCAGAGGAATCTAAATCACTCACCTGGTCTTCGTAAAGTAAGTGTTACCATCTTCCCATTGCAAGGAAAAAGTTAGCTGGATTTTGATCTTTATCTACAAGCTCTATATGACTTTAAGAAATCTGCTTGCGTATATTCATGGTCAAGTGAACGCAGTTGACATTCTCTCTGCCCCTGCATTAGCCATTTCAAAGTGTACAGTCACTCAACTGGGCATTTTGGCTGCAATTCATTTCTCTCCTTAGTCAAAAGACGATTCACTGTCATAATTAACACTCTGACTAACATTAAACAACTGCCTGGAGGCACTGTAGCCTTCAAAACACAAATTGAATGAACATCAGGTAAAAATGCCCTTGAGCTTTGATTTAGCTAAACTGGTGAAAGGTAAGCACAAACCCTCTTGTGTTGGTT
>PPHD01008673.1:0-10000 GCA_002909625.1 Bambusicola thoracicus | reverse complement strand
GAATTGTAATGAATGCCTGAGATTAATCTTTACCAGACTGGAGAGCTATTGGGAGTTTCTTACCTACAGGCATATTTTCAGCATTTTTTCAGTATATGCGGGTAATGCTATTTGCCAACTACAATAACTAGGGCAATAAAAGGGAAATCTAGATGAGAGATCTTCATACCAACCTAAATACCTAGATGGAATTCCTGAAACTTATGGAGGTCAAATTAATTTAAACATAGAGGTACAGGGATGTGCAATGCTGGATGTACAAGGCCGTAACCACTGCAATTGTTAAATTAATTCTTGTGGTTGTTATGTGGTGGCCTACTGCTGTTTTTAGTGACAGTTTGTTTTGGATGGTTTACTGCAGATCTACCAGTGGCTGCTGCTTTTGGAAAGACTGTCAAATATGTTTCATTCACAGTGTCTGGGTTATACAGATCTCCAATTGACATGTGTACAACTAAAAATTCTGTACGAATTCTAGAGTAGTGTCAGGCTTCCCAAAATACTTGCAAAGACATACTTTCCTGTAGATACGATGTGCTATAGTTCAGCATTTAGCATTTTAGTTTACATTATTTGTATTTTGCATTTCATAATACTCTCATACATTCTGTTATTTTTACACATGACATATAAGATTTAGATAGTTTTCCTTGGTATGTGCCAGATCTGTGAGTACGGACAAAAAAAAGTAACCATGAATCAACAATTCTAGTTATATACTCAAACAGAGAAAGTTTTAGAAATCAGTGTGCTGCTTTGAGAACACCATTTTTAATTACAAATGCTCAGGTAATAATGCAGATGTGTGTCACTGTTGCCATTTCCATCTCACAAAAATGAACACAGAAAAGGAACTGTAATCCAATTTTCTAAGTGCTCTAAATTTCACTATTTTGTGCAAATGCAGGTTTAGGTTGTAACCTGGCATATGGTTTAACCTCACACAGTTCAACTCAGCCAGATTGCAAGAATGTGACCATACACTGAGCAGTGCATTGTTGTCACTCAATTCTTCCACAAAGGGACACAATCAGCTGGGAAGTAACCCAAGAGTGTTTGAAAGCCCAGAACATAAGATGGGTGAACACATAAACACAGGCAGCTTCCACAGAGGTACTAAGCACAAAGATTAACCCCTCACAGTAAGGAAACAGGGAGGACAGCAGGCATACTGAGCACAGATGGGATGGAGGAAGGAGAGGATAGATTATCAGAAAGTGCATGTTACTGGATTTGATTTGTTTTGAGTTTTATCTTTTTTTTTCCTCTCAACCACAGAAGTACTTCAAGTTCTAGACAGACACAGAAAAATTTATTTCATCTGACTTAGAGACTTCCCTGACATTTCAACTAAACATATACACTTTTTTCTCTATTATGTAGCACACGTGCACAAGAATCATTCCATACTACAGTCCATAGCAGGAGTCTGATAAATGAATGTCTTTATATTTAGTTAGCTAAGTTGTTCTGAAAGTCTTCTGGAAGAAGATGTTAAGAAGCAAACAAAAAACCTAAATCCACTTTTGTAATGGTACACTACTACACCATATATGTAACACTAAACATATGGGATGGATGATTGAAGGGATTTCCCAACAGTCAGCATTTTGCTTGAGGTATCAGAACTGTTTTGCCTGTTCAAAAGAGTTGTCAACTAGTACAGTTCACACAGCTACAAGATACTAGGTGTGCTTGTTCAGCTAGCACAAAATACTAATGCAGAGAACCTAATTCTGTGGCCAAGTTTGACCATTAAATCAGACTGTGCTCAAAGTAACTTCTAAGCCTTAGAATAACTTCATTAACACACACATTTTTGCATAAATATTGCCAAACTTAGGTCTCACAGATCTCCAGCCAAAGCAGGGCACAGAGTCAGAGGCGCTCCAGAATGAACATCCTACCATCCACCCCCAGAAGAACAACCCTGGGACAGCCAGTGGGAACATTCCATCTGATAACAGCAGCCACGGCCTACATAGTTTTAAAGCTAGATTATAAATTTCCTGCCATTACACCTCCTAAAAATCAGGTAGTACCAGCTAGTCTGGCACAGAAGCTATTAGCCAGTCATACCTCTATCTTAAAAATACCGCTTAGAAACAAACTGGGGATTCTTTGTAAGTTAATCTAAAAGAGGCTGAAAAATACCAGATGATGCAGAACAGTCTCTAGGGGCAAAAAGAGAACAATGATGCTCTTCAAGTATGTCTGAGATGCACTATAAGAATCACGTTAGTGTGCTTCCATGCAATACGTGAAAGAATTTGAATAGTTTAGAAACAGAATAGTTAGTAGTTAGTTTAGAACCTGCATTACTCAGAAGCTATGACTTAAATTCAGACTGTGACTCCTTTTTAGTTTAAACAGAATAAACAATAGCATTCAGTGACAAATGAAGGTATTGATTAAAACCGGAAAAAAATGAGCGCAATGTGTGTAGATCTTATTGGTTTGCCTGGTTTACTCTCTCTGGTCATTTGCAAGTAGCTAAGAACAAAACCTAACTTAGCAACTAAAGGTTAACAGTGACATTAATTCATACACGCAGAGCCCCATCATGGTTGGGTGGTGTTATAAAATTCATCTCCTTTAGTAAGAAGCAAGGTATAACCCATGTGTGGTACTGTCTCCTCCAACCTCACGGCTCAAGATGCACAGAGAGCAGTCAACACATACACAGTGCACGTTCTCCCTCCTCTCTCTATCGCTGAAAGAAACTGCTTTATGTTACAGAAATGAAAAATAAAAACTGCTGAAAATAGAATGAAATAGAAGATGCTGAGTATTATTACAGCATCATTGAAAGAATGCACTAACTTACAGATATTCTGAGGCTTCACTCACCTCCCGTGCTGCACTCTTCTGTAAGTTGCTCTGAGATCTGTGAGTAGGAAATTTTTCACAGAGACTAGATACTCCTAATGAATAACTTATGCCTTTAACCCATTTTTCATGAAACTTGGGTATTGATTTTTGCATTCCAACAAAAATAAGAGTTTGCATAAGCTTAGTACTAATAAAATTTACGCTTCTGTTTCATCTCCGTGGCCGGATACTGCTCCCTTTCCCCATCTGCCCTACAGTGTCTTACTGCATGTAGTCTGTTACTTTAAGCAGTTAATCTGCTTTTTATATTTTCCTCCAGAAGTTACTGCTCTTTGTAGTACGCCACTTGCACATGTAGAAATCATATTTTTCTAATTTTGAGGTATCCTTTGGATAAGAAGCATGTAACGGGTTGTTAATGATGTAAAATATTAATTTTTGAAGAAAAATCTCCATATACTTGTTCATCTGTGCTTTGCCATGCAGAAGTTAGTAAGGAGGATATATTTCTAGTGACTAAGAAAAGCCATCAGATCTTAACTGATTTCATAGAATCATAGAATCATAGAATCATAGAATCATAGAATGGCCTGGGTTGAAAAGGACCATAATGATCACTGAGTTTCAACCCCCCTACTATGTGCAGGGTGACCAATCACTAGACCAGCCTGCCCAGAGCCACATCCAGATTTATGGGATTTATGGATATGATTTATGGGATGCTATGGGATACTGGGCAAATCATTTTGTGTTTCTGTTTATCCGTATACAAAATAAAAATTAAAGTATGTAACTACACGCATGCATGCTGCAAGGCGTACCTACCAGATGGTAACAAAGGCATAGGTAAGTCAAGTACTTGCAGTTTTAAACTCACATCCACAAGGAAATGAAAGCCTCACTTCCGCTTAGACACGCTATTGATGCTTTGTGTGTGTGTGTAAAAAAATATATTTTCTAAAAAAAGCTGAAAACTGAAAAATGCATCATCATTCCTTCCTGAACTTCTTGCATAGTTTTTAGGTGACTTCTGCATAACGC
The DNA here is from genome assembly GCA_002909625.1 of Bambusicola thoracicus. Taxonomy (NCBI): domain Eukaryota; kingdom Metazoa; phylum Chordata; class Aves; order Galliformes; family Phasianidae; genus Bambusicola; species Bambusicola thoracicus. Next base: position 6,127 of record PPHD01008673.1, on the reverse strand, counting down.
ATGGCTGCATCTCCTCAACATAGCAACCTGCATTCATAAAATGACACTTGGCACTGCACCTGGGACACTCTAACCTCCACGGACTAAAAAGATTTGGTTTGTCTCGTCTCTTCTGATTATGCAATATATGCTAGGAACAAGACTGTGTGGTGACACGGATCAATGGACTGCACACTGTGTGTTCTGGTCCCGTTTGTTTCTTCTCTTCATTTCTTGTTTCATGTACTACCTCTAACATTCCTCCTACGGGAAGGCAGGAACCAAGCATTTTATTCATCACACCGTACCAGTGAAAAGAAAAATCCCTTTTCAGGAAAAAAAGATTTAAAATCAGTAATGAAATTCTAACCACCTCCTCTGATACTGTAAAAAAATTAAGTTTTCTCATCGTTAAACGTGAACATCAACAAACACAACTTAAATTCTGAGAAGTGTAACAATGTAAGAAAGAAAATATATTTAACCATGTCTGCTCATCCTTTGTCTTCCATTTGTACCTCCCTGCTACCCACCAAGAAAACAGAAAAAAGGAAATCTCAGGCAGGGATGATGCCAACACTTCAGTCAAATGACAAACAAAGCAATTTGTAAATAATACTGCAGAAAGAAGCCTACTAAAAGATTTCCAACATGAAATTTAACAATCTGTCAAGCACCACACCCAGAGGAAAGTTGGGAGTCACTCAGCATTGTATCATTTGTACTCATACAGTGAATTACCAATGTAAACCACATAGGTCCACAGGGACATACTAGTGCCTTCTCACTGCATATTAACTTTAAGTCCTAAGGCATTCAGAGGGATAATGGTATTCAGCATACAGTCAGGTCTCAAAGGAAACCAAAATGCATCATGTGACAGCTGTATGTATGTTTCCTCTCATATTTATGTAACATATATGATGCATACACGAATAGAGAAACATTTAATTGTCTTGAAAGAAAAAGTGGCAGCTGTTAGAGGACAAATTATTCATGAAATCCCAATTTCACTGACTTCAGTAACTAGCTTTCACTGATTTCAGTAGAGTGACTTCAGTAGAAAACTTAAGACTTTAGTGCTACTTGCACATTCAAAAGTCATTCAAATTTTTGCGTCACGCATAAACACTAAAGGTAGCTTGTTTCAGCAGTCAGGAAAACCAGAAGTTCAGAGAATGCAAAAACAAAACGTCATTATATACACAAAACCCCTTACAGTTCATGCCACTTCTTGCTTTCTCAAGCAAGGTTGTGTAAGAGGAAAAGTTTTCCAGAGGAACTACTAAGACGAACTGGTTCTCATCTGCAGAAGGGCCATGTTGTTGATTCTTTGTACTGGTAAAATTAATGTGAGCCACCTGAGATTATAACTTCACTCTTAGAAGAAAACATTGTTGCCCATGCCACATCCTGCACTTATAGGAGACCAAGTATAAGAAAGAAGAAGCAGTAACAAAGTCACATTATAAACAGACCTCTCAAAGAAAAGGAGTTACAACTAACTAACCGACCTTCCTCTTCAAACTGTCTGCCAATACACAGCATCCGCCACCAAACAGGAAGAAAGACTGCAATTTCTGTGAAATCATGATGTCAAGACACTTCTCCAATTGTAAAGTGAGTAGTTAAAGCATTACTGGAACTCCAGCATCTTTTGAAATATCAGGAGTGGAAACAACGAACACTGAGGCACACAAAATTTCTTGGCCTATGGATAGAAGCACTGAGATATCTGAAGTCAGAGAGGGTAAGATAGGAGGTGAGCAAATACTATGGCTTTCAACTCCTGACACTTTAGTCATAGTTAAAAAGCCACCAGAAAAATTAATTTTTTCAACAAGAGGTACCCAGCAAGATTCCACACAGTAGGAAGGAGGGCACTTCACTGAAAGACAGATGCAAATCACTTTTAACCAGACACATAACTCTGATATTAAATAAATAAATAAATACACACCTACTAGATCTGGGTGCACAGTGGAGGTGGCTGAAGATGCATTCAAGACAATTTTAGGACAAAACCTTCTTAGACTGAAAAATAATCCTGAATCATATGGGTAATGGAGATATGAGCAAGGTACCATCTTTACAGCTGTCCATGATAAAAACGTGGTTCACACTGCCGTTTCTCCTACCCATGCTGTTCTTTCTGCTCTTGCTGAAAATACCAGTTATTGAGATTTAAAACTTGAAAGCCACTGAGTGTCCATACCACGATGTGGAAGGATGTGAGAGTTCACTGTAAAACAGAGTAGGAACTCTTTGGTGCTGGAGCCAAAAGGATCAGTCATGTTATTTCTTGCATCACCTTGGGGAGGACTGTTAGCAGAAGATGAGTCAGGGAGTCTGTGTTTAAATATCTTTCCCCACAAGATCAGGAATATGAGAAACCCGGAGAAGAAGCACCGGCATTTCTTGCTGACATGTGAAGGAAAGAAGAAGACCTCAGGCTATCCTGTGTCCTGGAAAGCAACATATAGGGCATCATTCTTCTTTTCCCATCTGTGACCTTCTCCACCTTGAAACAGTAAATACATTTAGCAAATACTTACTCGTTCCAGACACATGAAAGGCATATGTATGTTCTTGGAAGCATCAGTTCCACAGACTATCTGCTTCCCCACAGAAAGGAGTGGATCTCACACCACCTTGTTAATATAAAGCACAGTGGTCATGCTTTCATCATAACCTTGCTATGGAAGGTGAAGGCTGGTCACAGGTTCCTACTCTAATTCACTGTGAATTCTCAGTAGGAAGATTTGATATCAGATGTGGAGCATGTCCAGAGAAGGGCAACAAATCAGGTGAAGGGTCCAGAACATGAGTTTTATGTTGAGCACCTGAGAAAACTGGGATTATTCAGTATGGAGGAGGTTCAGGGGAGACCTTTTCGCTCTTTACAGCTCCCTGAAAGGAGGCTGTGATGAGGTGGGAGTCGGCCTCTTCTGCCAGGTAAATAACAATAGGACAAGAGGGAATGGCTTTATGTTGCGCTAGGGGATGTTCAGGTTGGATATTAGGAAAAATTCTTATCTGGAAGAGTAGTGACATATTAAAACATGCTTCTTGGGAAAGTGGTAGAGTCACAATCCCCGGAGTTGTTCAAGAAAAGGGTAGATGTGGCACCAAGTGATGTCACTGTGTGGTCTAGAGTGGTCACAGGCATGGGCTGGTGGTTGGACTCTATGATCTTAGTGGTCTTTCCAACCTTAACCATTCTATGATTCTAAGTGGCAGAGACCCAACACATAAGAACCTTAACCTGCAGGCTAAGAAAAACATACACATAAATATATTTCCTTGATGGAGCAACAACAGTGTCATCTACCTAAATGTGAATTCTGGAGTTCAGTCTTCTTAAGCAGAGGACAGATGGATATCTCTATTTTTTCTCTGGTTCTCAGAAGCAGCCACTCTAAAACAACTTTCCTCAAAAATAAAATCATTTTAATCGGTCACTTATTTCTCCTAACAATTACTTTGAGCACCCTAATTTGATAAGTGTCTGAAAATGATTAAGAAAAGAGTTCAGAGTAAGATGATGAAAACTGGTGACGTACAGTACTACTGTGAAGGTCAGAAGAATATCCGACAGCACAGTCCCAAAGAGATGACAAGAAAGGAGAAAATAGGCTGAGGCATTAAACATTTTCTTCCAGCATCATTTGAAAAAGTCTGTTTGGAGGCTCAATTGAGCATTTTCATGAAAATTCATTCTGTTGAACAGTGCTAATGGCTGCACTGCCTCTTTCTGAGGGAATCATACTGTGTAAAATGTGCTTGAGAAACAAGAGGAAGCTGACAAAATGAGCTTGGATGTGAATGATAAACTTGCATTTTTTGACAGCTGAATGTCAGACTATAGAAGAATGTGAGGTACGTCAGGAATCTTTGACTAAGCTTAAAAAAATTTCATCTTCAGAAACAATTTCTGATGCCAGATTTCCAGGACCAGGCACTGGATATTCTGTGTAGTATTAATTGCTTTTTATTGAGATTACTTTGTGCCTTATCTCGTCCTGAAGCCAAAGCCCTCCATGATCCCTCCAGATTTTCCAGGTGAGATGGACAGCTGATTATTTTTCCCAGAAGTTTTTGGATGACATGGCTTGCATAATCCTTTCATACTGTGTTGTTTTATTCCCCTGTAAGGAGAACAGGGCAAGGAAATCAAGTGACGGGGGTACCCTTTCAGAGAGAGGAAGAGAAGTAATTATCACAAGAATAATTCTGGAGAGGGAGCACCTCAGATAAAAATATGCAGATGTTCTGAAGAAGAAAAAGACAACATCTAAAACAAACCAGAATTAGTTGTACAAACACTGATACTGAAAACAACTTCGTCTCAGCCCCAAAGGACTGAAAAGAAAAAGAAAAATAATAATAAAAAAAGCTTTGAGATATACTAGCTTCTGTAGACGCACTACATATGCACATACGTACATATGCACTATGCAAATACTTATGAATCAGAGAACATTCCATGGTGGGAATCGTCTGGCTGTACATATGTATAAATATCAAAAAGAAAACTACATATATGCATCACAACTTTTTTGCATGAGCTTTTGTTTCTAATATCATTTAATTGTGTAATATCACAACATTAGAGTTGGCTTGAACATTGACGGTGGTTACCTATGCATTAGAGTATCAAGTCTGTGTACGTCTTTAAAATCCACACACTTCTCAGTAAAGAACACATTTCAGTAACACACAGCAGAATAAGCATGAGGTCTCAACAGTCAATTTGTGCAACCATTCTAAAATGACACGAAACTTTACCTGTATATAAAAGGCAGAGTTTCTGACTCACTTGAATTTTGGTCGTTTGGTGGTTTTGGCTATTTCTGTTTGTCAAACTTCGGGTTTGGTGTTGACAGAAGTAATGCAATTGGGATGGTGTCATCTTCAGTAAGAACAGAATGTTTGAAGTAAATGCTCTCCACTGACTTATCTAACCCTCCCTAAGGTAATAGAATTTTATACTTCCTAAAGATACAAGTTTTAAACAGCCCAAGCTGTCACACTTTACAGTGCAGAGTGCTAAGTATTTGCATAACCAAGAGTAGAGATTTCCTAGCTGGATACCTCTGTGCTCAGGAGCTTCAAGAATAATCTGCTTCTGCAAGCTTCATATTGGTAGAACTTTGAAAGTGTTGGTAACAGCTTAAAATTTTCTACAACCAACCACTTGTAAAACCACGTTCGTGATGGGCTGTGTAATTCTGAACACCACCTAAAACAGAGGTTGTGCAAGATTTCGAAGTACTTTGCAAGGAATTTTCATGTTAGGGAAGGGGCCAGAACCACAGTAATAATTTTATGAAAAGTATTTGGCAGTCATCTTTGTTAGCATCTCCACATCTTCACCAATTCTAGTTTTGTTATTAGATGTCCTTATACTTTCCATGAACAGAGACTGACAGAACTGTACAGCCAACTTGTTTTGTAGGTGGATACAAAGCAGACCTTGGATCATAACTGTAAGCCTGTTTTCAGTTTGACTTCATAAGTTTTAAAGTTGTCTCTCCAGAGGCAAAAGATCAGTTAACTGTGCACTGTGATACATGGTTCCCTACCCATAAATATCTTATTAGTACAATAAAGAGAAGCAGGCTTCTTAAATCCATGATGGGGATATTAGTATATTAGCACAGGGTCCATAGCCTACAGAGAAATATGCATGAACACACATGTGTTAATCTAATATATCTAATCTAATCTATATAATTTCTTTTGGTATATCTAGCTAACTTCTACAAGTGGCTAAGCAGTCCTATGTTTTCCAATACTTAGATGAGAGGCTGGTAAGAAGTCTCAGCTAAAACAAGCCAAAGACTGAGAGAACCTGGCAGAATCTAAGACACAGAAAATGAATAGGCTGAAAAGTATCATTACATCCCACTGCCACTGCAGAGATAAAGGGAAGCAAAAAGTAAGGTTGTAGTAAATCGAAAGCTTAGAACTCAAAAGGGAAAAATAAAGGAATTCTGCAGGTAATGTCTGCATATTTTGCATCAATGTGTTGAAAATATGTATAAGGAACACAGTTTCTACTGATGAAGATTTATCACTGATGAGAAATTATGACATGCTAAGACTGCTTCTAAAAATAAGGGCGGGGGGGGAAGGGGCAGGAACA